>JAQGAF010000737.1:0-41755 GCA_034687865.1 Kryphioiulus occultus | reverse complement strand
TGGAACTTTCAGGACTTTGATGGAACTTTCAGGACTTTGATGGAACTTTCAGGACTTTGATGGAACTTTCAGGACTTTGATGGAACTTTCAGGACTTAAATTCCATGGGATTTCAGCGACTTCTATGTCATTGGTCTTCAAGGAATTCGATGTCATTGGTCTTCAACGAATACGATATCATTGGACATCAACGAATTCGATGACATGGGACTTCAAGGACTTCCTGACTTCGCAGCATGTGGAACTTACTCAATTTTTCTCAGCTGAGGTCCTTGAAGTATCATAGAAGTCCTACTGAAGACTTTCATGTCCCAATGTATCAATTGATGTCTGCTGTCAAACTGAAATTTGAAGTCCGCGGTCAGGGGTACACAATTTTCATGAGTTGCCACCCTCAGGAGTTCCATCTTGACCAGCGTGCCCAACTTGATCAACACCCTTTTATCTTAAAATGTCTGCCAAGAGGCTTTTAAGACATTACAAGTCGGCGTTTTCCTTATATGTCCACCCCCTACTTCCGGGTGTCTTCAGTAGCTAGTCCGTCTTGAGCAGGGCACTGAAGTGCATTAGCAAAACCATAAAACAGAAACAACCCAGTGCTCTGGAAGACTTCCCAAAACTATGTTTTCCTCCAAGTTTCCTCGTTCCTACAGCCCTGAAACGCCTGACTTAAAACTTGAAAAGCGGAATCTCTTGAAGTCTCGCCATGGACGCCATGTTTGGACTCGCTTGGTCAGCAATCTTCGTATTTCTTCCATCTTCCTCGCATGCCTCTGGAGATGATAACTGATGAGAATGGAAGAAGAAACTTTTACCTTTAAATTATTTCCTCCCATGATCCCATCCCAGCAAGGGATGGCCGTCCCACCCGATGTGAGACCAAGCAGAAACGATAAGGTTCCGATATGGCCAGCAGAGGTCGTTCACACCCCGCTGCCTTTGTTGTTGCAAACCGCCCTCGTTCCATGTCCGAGATTAAATTTGGAAGTTTTTAGGCGAATAATTACTCGCTGCGATAGCGCCATCGACGCTTCTTATCTCGTCCGCAATTTTCGCGCACGGAATGCTGGGTACTTTTATGGAAAACTGCGAGATATCAACGCCATCGGTCCGATGATAACATGGCATGCACCAAGAAGTGCATACTGTGGAACCTGTCTAAACTAATGTCATGTGCCGAGCCCGACGTGTGACCGAGTTAAATCATATAAACCTCCATAATCTGATATCCAGTAATTCATGCATAGTTTTGTATTGGTCCCATAAGTTTTGCAATGCAGGAAATTTGGCAAAACTTGGGGGAAAAAAGCAAAGTGAATTCCTATAATGCATGTATGTACTAGCAAAATTTGACGCCATAAGTGATTTAAGTCATTTAAGCGGTTGTCCAAGTTTTCTGGGCGTCAAATTTATAAATACGCCACGTTTACTGCTAACCAGGCGTCACAAAAAACACATTTTCGAGTGCATGCTACCTTTCATAATACATGTACATGTGTTTTATTCGAGAGAAACGAGAAGTTGTCAAAACGATACGCATTATGGGCTACCAGAGCTATCACGGGTCCGGAATTACCAGACACAAGTACATTTCGAATAATACGTCTGTTTTATCGGCGCCAGCCCGTGAGTAGTATAGGAAAAGTCATCTCTGGCTCACTTTTTAAAGTTTGCCAGAAATATAAAGTCACATGAAATCAACTAAAAAATGAAACATTATTTTGAAATTAAACTACAATTTTTATTAATAAAAATACATTTTTAACCTTAATTCTCATCAAATTCGGCCCAGTTTGGAAAAAAATCATCCTGATCAATATCGATGTTACATACATTTGTTATTTTATCATAATAAAATGTTTATGCACCTTATACAAGTCGTAAGATTTTTAAACAAGATTTTTCTAAAAAAGTGAGCCAGAGATGACTTTTCCTATACTACTCCCGTGGTATCGAATGCATTTTTTGAACGTTTACGATTGCCTAAACACGTGAATGGAGCGACACCCTTCCACAATCTTATAATATAATCAATTGTTCCGCGGAATTAAGATACATGTGTACCAGAATTCATATAAACTTGGTTTAAAATGACTTCGAAAATGCTGAACTAGACGGATGCAACAGGTTAATTAGTTAAAAGAAAGTTTGTAATATAAACAGTTTCCAAGTGGTAGGCGCCTGCCACCAACCTGTTCAAACTATTCTCCTCTCTAAACTAATATTCAGCACCGGTCCCAAGGTTACTATCTGCTAACTACCGGTATACGTTAACTATCTGCTGTGTAGCACCGCCATCTATGAGGCACAATCTGAATCTTCAACTGTTCGCCACCATTTCCAACAACAAAATGGCGTTCCAAGTGTCGTGTATTGCAAAGTCCCCATTGGTTTTCTTGAGTCAGACATGGCGGGAAGTTGCCAAAATATTGCGTCATTACATTACAGTTTCCTTCATTCTCAACGCACAATACTGAATAGGAAACCAGTTCCACACAATCCCCAACCACTTCCCGGTTTTTACGAGTGTCCATCGTGTTTTTACACCGTTCAATTGGGTTCATTTAAAGTTATTACAGGGTTCATGAACCAGCGTTTTCTTTCGAAAAGCTGCCATTTACGTTTTGCGCGTAATGCCCAACTTCGTTATACGTCGACCGCGTGCTTTGCAAAATGTTGGTGTCTGAAATTATCTCCCGCAATGTTTTTCTCGCTCTCTTCAGCGCTAACTGCTTGCCATTTTCAGGAAAGCGTCGCGCTAAAGCCACCATGTGCAGGGTTTTATGATGGAGCATCCGAAAATCGCATAATAAAAGCGAGATTATTGCGTCTACCTCAATGCGAGAGGAAAAGGCTGTCCAATCTCTCCACTCCCTGTGTCGTATCTCTCACTCCAAGAAAACTGCGTAGAAAAGAAAAGCCAGAATATGCTTTCTGTTAGAAGGATATTCCTTTTTCACCTTGGTCTGATAAACGAGTGGTTGATGCAGAAGTACTTAATCATTATACAGATTAAACCCTCAACATGCACTTATACCTAAAACGGTTGCTTTTCCTATAAGTTTTGAAACAAGTTTAAGTAAGACTTAATTGTACGAATAAAGAGGTGAAATTTGTGTGTGGTACAGATTAACGTTGGGTTGATTTGGGTTTTACACTAAGACTTCGTTGTACGCAATATAGCACACTTATTCCTTAGTTTAATCGTTCTACGTGCATTTTGGAACGTGCTCAAACACTTTTGAAGTTATTTGAGTATAGTAGGTATTTGCTATACCGATCTAACTGAAAATTCGGTCATTTATGTCATCGTGTATACATGTATACTGGAGACAATCACTTATTTACAAATGGCGTACATGTACGTGGGTAACTTCTGTATTTATTAAACATGATAAAAGTTCTCAGAAGGCGTGATATCACATTTGCCATATTTTATCGAATGTAATGTGAAGTTGTGATCATTTCCAAATTGACATACATGTATATTGACCTGAATAATGTCAAGATATCAACCTGCAGCTCTATTTTCATGTTCTTCTGCAAACGCAGTAACTGTTATTTTGAATGGGACATGGTAGTGCAATCGTCTTAACACCACTTTGATGTTCAATAAAGTATCAAAATGAACAAAGTACAATTTGAACATTTCATTTCAAGATACAACCAAAGCTTCTCAGCCGATTTTCAGCATAAAAATACATAACGTGAATTACAAAGCCATCGAGTGTAAGATTCATCCCATTTTTGTAGACCAAAGAAGTGGAAAAAATGTACGTCTTACATTCGTGAAATACTATAAGCCACATAACTAGACATTGACATTTAAGAATTTTGATATCACTGCATCGTGCGTATTAACTTTCAGACTGAATCAACGGTCTATGGACAACGCTTTTTCATGAAATCAGATGTTTGTTTTCAAACTACCTGTCACGCAAAATTTAAAATCAATTCTGTCTGCAGTTTTACGTCGCTGTCTCTCACTGAGCATAAATAATGCAACAAAAATGTTCAAACTTGTTTCGACCCGGACCCGCCAATACGAATGACTGCACATCTCGCACAAATAGCTATGGGAAGTGTCGACTTAAAATTCCTGAAGGAGTGCCAGCATTGGATTTAGGAGAACACGAGCCGACTGCTGACCACCACCAGTTGTGCAGTTCGTCCATTAACCGTGGTCGTAAACATCGAACATATCATTGGAAGAGATTACTGAGCTGGTCAGATTCTGTTGACGGTCATTCGGAATCTAAGTGAGTCCAAAATGGCCTCTTGTCTTTTCCCCCATTTTTTGGAGCCGCGGAGATTAAAAAGGGTCTGGAGGAAGGCTGACCAATGCGTGTGGTTGAAATCTGGGGACGAACGTGCGTACTGTCCAGTTGTCAAGGTGGACATGTTTATGTCTTCATTTAAAAAAGGAAGCATTTTGTTGTCTGTCGTTACAATGGGGTGCCTCTTTTTGTGTTCCATTTCAGCCAATTTGGCCATAATGGAGGGGCAGGCTTGACCGAATCGTGGAAACAAACTCAATCCACTGACCAGTAGTAAGCAATAAAAAGAAAAAAAGAAGACAATTTCACGTTGACGTTCACGACGAGCTTAGCAGTGCTCATTTCTCCCCATTGAGAGCACAGAATGGTCAGTTTGGATGCTACCACTCAGTGGCCAATTTATCGTACATGACTTCAATTGAAATGTTTCAATAAAGGCGGAAAGGGTTAATATCTTTGGCAGAAAAAAAACTCGTGAGATCACGAAACCCCTGTAGCAGTCCATGGAACGCTTGCAGGATCCAATTAAAAGCACTTGGGGAGATTCTTAATTATGATGAAGCAGGACCTTTGTTGGCTTCGTCATTATACAAAATGGCAATCGCGTGAAGTGGAATGACCCGGATCTAAGTTAAGGCCAACAAAAATGGCAGCCGTTTATGTGTGCGTTATAGTGCCCAGTTCCACCCTTTGTCTGAGGCATTCCGAATCCATCAAAGGCCAATTATGGGCTAGGTCCATTTTAATATTGAGCCATGGGATTGGGAGCTGTGTACGAACAAGATGGTCACAAGAACACACACATATAGACTAAATGTTTGGATCTTCTTCAACATGTCAAAGAACAGTACAGATTGGGACTTTAACATGTCAAATAACAGTACAAACTTAAACTTTAACATGTCAAAGAGCAATAAGCTTGAAATAATGAACAAGTTCACAATATTTCACAAAGATTACCACAAGAATCATACAACAATTATTGATTTAAGGCTTGGAACTTCTTTAACATGTCAATGAACAGTATATATTGAAAGAATGGACAAGTTCACTTTTTTCACAAAGATGGCTACTATAGACTGCTTTAACATGTAAAAGAACATGTAAGGCACAACGGTCGTCTCACAGAACAGGGTAGATTCGAACTTATGCACATGTAACATGTCAAAGTACAGTACAGATCCGAACTTCTTTAACATGTTAAAGAACAGTATACGGATTGAAACTTCTTTAACATGTCAATGTAGAGTACTGTATATCTTGAAAGAATGGACAAGCCTTCACTATGTTTCACAAAGATGGCTACATGTACCCGCAACTGTAGACTGAAGGTTAGGAACTGCTTTAACATATATCAAAGAACAGTAAACATGAAGATTGGAACGTCTTTAGCACGTTTAGCTTGAAAGTATGGACAAGGTCACATTTGGCAAACAAGATACATGTACAAGCTAGCTTAGTAATGCTCGGTAATGATGGTGAATTGGAGCTTCGATTTTCATAATAAATATGGGAGTGGGCTTCATACATGTAAGTCGAAAAGCGCAGCCATTTGTAACGTTAGCCTTGAAGAGCATTCAGGGAATCCTTGAAGGCGAGCTTTGAACCCAATGAGGCACCCTGGGACTGGGTTTCAATGCAGGTTTCACTCTGGAAGGAGGTTCCATGCCATCACTTTTTAGATGTATACATGAACATGTACGAGAAAGCCCCCATTGATGTTGGTGTGGTGAAAGCTATGCATTTGGGCAGGAGCCCATGGAAGAGGAGCTGGGGGAATTCTTGCATGTATCCGTTGCACGCTTTCGTCCAAGGTCCATTGTGTAACACGTTGGACGAACGTATGTGTGCCCCAACGGGCACAAAGCAGGGACACTGTGAAAGACCTCAAAACGAGGGTTTGAGATAAATCTCTGCTCTGCATTGTGCCCATTGAAAATGGTCGATGGAAGGTACACGAGAAGGGACAAAGGTCCGGCTGAAAAGGTGTACAGCAATGGAAGTAACACGTCCCACAATGCGGATCGTTGGGACCTTTTGCGTCGGGGCAGTTTTTTCCCACTCCCATTATTGGGGCTGAAAAGGTGGCCAAATATGCAGAGTTGTCGGCTGTCCTAATTGATGACTGCGGAGCCCAATCACTGAATAAAGTTGTCAAAGTCAGCAGAGGGACACTCTGGGACCACTGGAGGATGGATATACCGCGGGGTCTTTGAAAAAGGGGATGGCAATGTTGGGTTCATTGTCAGGAATTGCCCCTCGATTTCTTAGGTAAATGCGTACAAAAAGACTTCCAAAATGGCCGCCGTTTCAGCTGACAATGGTATTGGAGCTTGGATCTCTACCTTTGTATGGCAACAAGGTTGGTTTTTTCTCCAAAGCGCAATTGGAGCTACCCAAGAGAAGACCCCTGATGGAGAAAAGCGCCTTAACGACTTGAAACATGAAGTACCCACTGGTAATACCTAGTTATTTATGCGTTTGGGGAGGGGTTGCTAGTATTTGCTGCAAGTTTGGCTCGTAAATAGATTCCATTGAGATGTGGGAATCATAATTTCTGCTGCAAACCCAGGTAGCATGCTGTATATGTGGATTTGGTGTGATTTCAGTAGCAAACCGCTCCCAAACTGTTGGCTGCATTTGACGGGCCCAAGATGGATCGTGGAGCGTTTAAGACTAATATAAGATGGAAAGAAACGTCTTATGGCCCACGAGCAATTCTTATATTAATGCATTCTATCCAGCAATTTCACGGATTAACATTGTCTTCATAAACGTCGATGAATTCAGTATTGATTCTCCAAATGGTTTTAAAGGGGAAAGTTTGCGATCCATCATAAATTGGCCATGGTGGCTGATGGGGATGATGCCAGCAAAAATACTTTCAATCATATCGTCGGGGCATGACGTGCCAAAAATTGGAAGGTTGGCCTTATGGAAGTTCACGCAGATAGTGAATCAGACGGACATATGCTTTATTATGACGCCATGACAGTCTGTAAAAAATCTAAACCGAAATGAGCTACCTGAAAGCCATAACAGGGTAGTTGAAATTGTCAACTTCCCTAAGTATTCCATGTTTTAAAACAAATTTCCCTGACCACTGCAAAATGCAAAAATATAGCACATGTCAATGTAAGTAATGCTTTATCAGGGTTCCCCAGTCCTGAAAAGCCTGGAAAAGTCAGGGAGAATTGATTTCTTTGAAAGTCAGGGAAATTCAACAAAGCATAACAGATTTCGCTTAGATAGTTATTGGTTAGCCAAAAATTAAGAGATGATCAGCCGTTCTGTAAAAGAAATTTAAATTTGCTGTTTCCTTGTGAATATTTGTGTCCTGTTTATATAAACAAGCAATAATATAGCATTCCTTTCATAGGTTTTGTATTATCAGTAGTCATTTTGGTCAGGAAAATTTGTTTTAAAACCTGGAAAAGTCAGGGCAGTTGCACATTTATCTCAGGGGGAACTCTGTGGAGACATACATATTGCTTTTGCACACATGTATAAATAAGAGAAATAAATTGTCATTTGAAAACAGCTAATTTAAATTAGTTTTTTAAAAATGTCAATTCCATAAAATTAATTTTTAGTACAGAATTGCTTGTCATCTCGATTTTTGCATCAACCAATACTTATCTACATGTACATAAAATGTATGTTTCAAAAATACATTAAAACCAATTTTCCTAATTTTTCTAGACCTTTCCAATTTCCCTGACATTTCCAAACTTTCCAATAATGTTATCTCAGGTACAGTGTATGGTTAGCAATTCACGTCGAGTGCACCAACTCTTATTGTTTTATAACCGCGTTGAGTTTACAGCCTGTTACATACCGATGGTAAACACAGTTTCAAATACCCAGACACTCCCTCGAGGCATTGTTTCTATATTGATTCCTGACACAATGGCAAAGCCAACAATCGCTGGCAGTTTCTTGCCAATTTTGTATTAATAGTTGTGGCGCCGAGGCTCGAATAACGTAGCACCAACTTGAGATCACGGGACTTAAATACTAGGAAATCGCAACAGGAAATGATCCCGTCTAAAATTTCTGTTATCCCATTTTGCAACTGGCGGTATCCGCAGCCAAGGCAACGTGTTCAGACAACAGGTTAACTCCGTTCGTAAATCTATTATGTGCTAATCAATCGCCCCCTCTAGCGGGCTGCCAGGCGATCCCCGTTGCCAATCAGAAGACAAAAGTCACGAAATGCAATATCGGATATTTTTGTGCCGACGGAAATTGAATTCCTTGCTCGTCTGTTTGGCCAAGTGCAATATGAAGTTGGAAATGGGATTTCATGCGTCAAAGCGTGTTTTTCCCCTTTTCTTCATGCTAGTAATGTGTTGACTTTGACAACGAAAATATGGAGCTGTACACCATATCTGGGGTGTGGTTTTACACTACAATGGATGAAGTTGCACCAAACCCACTTTTCTTTGAAAGTGCCACTTTCGACTTGAAAGTGTGTTGCATAAATCTGCCCCTTAGCACTAAATGTGCGTTTACACTATATAACAGAACATGTAGCAAAGTTATACAACTTGCTTGAGACATCTTGACATCTTGTAGAATCGATGACTTACATGTACGTAATCGTGTCAACAGAGTTAAAAACTAATTTGTTAAATTACAATGTTTACGATGATCGAAAGTGGCACTTTGAAAAGTGACACTTTCGAGTCTAAAGTTTCTGTCAGTTGCATAAACGTCTTCTTTCACAAAAGTTCCACTTGTATCCCCATGTGCAAAGTTTACATTTATTGGGGATGACAACAGACAGTTTTCAAACTTTTCCCTTTCGCATATAGGGGGCTCTTGAAGTCCCTTTCGATGGAAGTCTGCATGCTGTCATCCCCAATACATGTAAATTTCTTATGTTAAAACAGCAAAAATCTGTGATAAAATTGCGTTTTTAGTTGCTTTTATTGCATATGCAAACATTTTTACTCAATTATGTATTTTGGTAATTTGAACACATGTTTTAAGGCCCTTTTCACGTCAATTTAACTCATACGAGAGTAAGTTAGTTAGAAATTAGAACATTGATCAAGATTGAAACATGCATTTTTTCCTTTAAAAAAGTACTGGCCTTCTGAAATTGGAAAGTTGCACTTTCAAAAATTAAAGTCACTTTCGAAAGTGTCAGTGAAAGATGCTTTAAGCAACGCACTTTTCATTGTAAGTATTGAGTCGAGTGTTACTTTTCTGAAAAGTTGCACTTTCGCGAAAGAGACTTTTGTGCAAACCAGGGGGCGCAGCAGAACTTCGCAGTACTGCAATCACTGCTCGCTTCCAAACAAGTCACAATGTGTAGAAACGCATGTTATAACGAAGTCGTCTATGATGCACCAGTAAAAAAGGTGGCAAAATCGATAATCTAAAAACAATGATATTCCCCGCCCAAAAACGAAGGTTAAATGGGCCAGAAATTTCCCTATTCTTTCCGATATGCGAGAAACTCCAGAATTCACCGTTTGGCGATGGCACGACAGTCATTCATGTCCCTTGATATTCCCACACCAGAAAATAATGGAAATCCATGGCAATGACGTCACTGTTGAATTATCAAACTGGCAGAACATCACTAGGTGAGGAGCATTTGCGCGGCATTAATCTTTCAGTGCTACGTGGAAACAATGGCGGAACGTTATCGCCCTGCTGAGTCGCTCAGCAAAGTCCATATCGATAATTTCAGTGCCAGAGGCGACTAGATTTAAAATCCAAACAAAAAAAGGGTGGATGACTTCGTGCAGACAGCAAAACGTGCAGGGATTGTCCATAAACTATAACCAGATGGTAGGGTGGGTATTCAGAATCGATATGGTATAAAGTAAAACGTACTAGTGTTTGTGTATCACAACAAACAATATCCATACTTGTGTTATTACTCCATAACTTATAAGTTAAAGTAGGCCTAAATTTAATCTTATTTTCTAAAAGTTTCGAATAATGACAAGTTGTTCGAAATGCTTTGGTGGAACAAAATTCTACAATTCCATACATGTATTTTTCCTGTCCACACATGTATGTAACTTGTACACGTATGTAGAACAAGAACAGGGCCCTGCATGGGGTTACCTTTAACCACAAGCTAACCTGAGGGTTAGTCGGTTTATGTTGCACCATTTAACCATAGGGATTTTTAACGCAATGTTATAAAAGCTGTTTAACCTAGAAATCAATGAAATATTTAACTTACTTGAGCAAGTTGTTTTATTTATCCTAAACATGCTTTAAATTTGACGTTATATCATAATAATAATAATAATAATAGCTTTATTCCTGAGTAAGGAAAGGCATAGAAGAAATATATAGGTGATTGTGTACATCTAACCTGAGTGAGAATAATTGTACCTATCATAGTCATGAAACGGATGTGATCTTGGTAATGCCCCACGGTTTGTTGCTTGGTAAACATCATCTATGGAGTCCATAAATAACATACATGTATCTTCATCTGACTCATACTCCATTTTTATTTAAAAAAACCTTTCGTTAACACTGCCTGTTAGCTGGGTTAACTCTTCCATATGGTTACCCATGGTTAACTTCTTTCTACCTTTATGGTGCAGTGCTTTTCCTTAGATAACTTGAGATTTACCTTGATATTTGTTTCACTTTTGTTGGTGCAACCGGCCAATTGAACGTAATACTAACAGACCCTAACAAGTGAGCCTGCAGATGGCGCTTTGTCAACAACGGGCTGATCCTCAAAGTTCCATGTCAGCAACAGCGAACAAAGCAAGTTACCAGCGCAAGAAGCGATGAAACTTAGCATACGGTAATAACGCTTTGCTGTTGTGGGCAACTTTTGTCACGAAATTTGCACAAAAAACTACAAACACCATCCTCGGCAAATGAGGATGTCACAGCACCCTTTGGGCTGTATGTGCAAATTACCAGAGTTGCCTGTGATCGTGGTGCAATGTTCAGAACAGACATTAAGACCGTTTTAGCGTGACGCACATGTAGGGGGGTGTAACGCCTCGTGACAGTGTGTGACAAGTGGGGAAGGACAGATTTTGAGATTTTTGAGTGATGGCCCCAGTGTGGTCATCAATCAACGGAAGTCAACCACTGAGGCATGCTGGTAAAAAAGACAGCAATTTCGCAGCGTGTTGATGTTGGAAGTTGGGATCTTCATTAAAAATGCGTTTCACTCCGTTGGGTCTTTGTTGCAGTTACCCAGGGTAGCGTACCCTCGGCCCCCAGGGCTCGGCTATTGGTGACTCAAAGGACAGCAAACGGTCCGAGACCTTTAGGGTCCCATGCTTCGTTGAACCCACATTGTGTCTCCAGCCTGGGTTTGCTCCTGTGAGCCGTGGCAAGGCTTGAATGCTGGGGGTTTCGAACCCACATGTTTTCGAAAAATAGAGGATGCAAAATAGACAGCCATTTCACTCACTCATGCGTCTCCGTGCGCCACAGAGTGTGCATCTTGCATCTAATAAATCCATTTGCACACATTGGCAGCCAAGGCCGCATTCCTCTTTTTGGCACAAAAATGAGAAACATTTTCGCATGGGGACTGTGGAAAAAAGCAGGACGGATGCGAAAAGCATATTGATATTTATTAATAAAAGCTAGGCGCTAGAGGAGGGGGGCGTAATGGCGAGATTGAATTTTCGTGTCACTACATTTTCGAGCGGAACGCTTTTAGGAAGTTTGCAGAAAAATAAACAGCAAACCAACATCCGGAGGTCACAGAAAACATGGGACGAAAATAAAAACAAGGAGTCAAAAAAACTTAGATTTTTTGCATAAAATCTCTCGTGGGCATCACGCTTGTCCGAATTCAATTACCAGATACGCGTACGTTTCGAATACTAGGCCTATTTTACCGGCGCTAGCCTGCAGTATCGAATGCATCTTTGTATAGTATACAAGTACGTTTACGATTGCCCAGAAACACGTGCCCATCCATCTTCAAAAATTATGGCTGCACTTTGGAATACGCCCTGCTGCAGCATAGACACTATGGGAAGTGGGCTTCTCCTAACGGCTAGTTGGCAGTGATTGCCTGCGATTGGGGTAGACGAAATTAATGAATTACATGCTTGGTTAGGTTAGGTTACCATAAACACAAACCACAAAAACAATTCATAATATGTTATTCAAGAGAATCGATAAGTTGTTAAAATGAAATGCATTAAAGGTCCATCACACGATCGGAATTACCAAACGCACGTACGTTTCGAATGAAGCCATACGTTACATGTATGGGTTAACTTACTGGATTTGGTATTGCAAATTCCATGACTTTTCCATTACTTTTTCACGACTTCACAAATGTTTCCATACCTTTTAGAATATGTGGCCGTTCAAGTTTTATGTCATGACTAAATAGCGATTTTCAGAAAACACGCCGTAGGCGAAATTTTTTGGGGAAATAGGTGACAAATCAAGAACTTAACCTAAATTTTTATTTTCTGAATAAATTAAAAGATAAATTTCATGACTTTTCCATGTCTACTGGTCATGGAAGTCACCCTGATGTTTTAATACAATCAGTTTTACCACGACATTAAGATGACCTGATGTATATCAAGATTCAGTACGTTAGGACGGCGGTAAGTCGGTTTAAAATGACTCGAAAAGGTCCGTTACAGACATACAAGCTCAATGCTAATACGCCCATATGGATAGCATGTTGACACATTAGTCGCCAGGGCACCATGAGCCAGGAGAAGAAGGATGAATTCCAAAATGTCTTCGACCCTAATCGTCCCATCTCGTGTCGATCTGGGACCCGTGACCTTTCACCTTTATTACTTGCCATCAACCTGCAATTGAATTTCCCGGCCCCTTCCCACACAGCGAACCGAATTGAATATAGCGTGGCGTTGTGTGCCAGGACCGTAATTGTGTTTACAGGAGATCCATAACTTAGTTTAGGCTCACGTATGGCATTCCTGTCGCAGACATAATACCCCTCGTGCATATACAAAAAAGTACGTGGGATTGTTTCCATGCCAACTGCCAATCACGGGGCCCTACGTTCATTAGGGCGCCCCCTGCTCTGCAAGAACTTCCGTTGCTTATTACGTGTCTGAAATCTTTTCATGTTGGAGAAAAGAGCCGTCAAACGCCCAAAGTCTCTGGAGCTGGGGCCCTAATCTGAAGACTTTGCTGCATGGCTAATAAAAGACTGGCTGCGAAGGAGACATCTCGTTAAATTTGGGCATGGAAAAAGCGTCCTAAGCTCCCGAACAATTCAAATAGAAATTCATTGGAAAGGCTGCATTGCGTGGATTGGCTTGTCACGGGTGCGAAACGAAACAAAATAACAAATAATGCGGCGAGATTGAACGCCGAAGATGCAGAGCTAAATCAACTCTGGAACGCCTCGGCTTCATTATGGTTTCGTGGAGAAAAAACTGACATTCTATGGATTTTGGATGCAGTCCTGAAGACTTCAACCAAACTCACTGTTTCGAATATAAATGTATAAGATATACCGAGTTCTGACAATGGTGTAATACCGGTACATGTATCAAGATACCCCTAGACGTGGAACTGTTTTGCAATGAATGTCTTGTCAGATGTCAAAGTCTGAAAAGTCAGGAAATGTCAGCGAAATTGCGATTCGTCATCATTTTTTAATAAAAACTGGGGAATTATTATTTTTTTTTAAAAATCATGTAAAATGTCAAGGAAATGACTGAAAAGTTATCAAGGAATTAATGTCAGAGCCAAGAAAATCAAGCTTGCAAACACTGGAAGTAATCCAAATTTTCACATACCTCGAAAACTTGGAAAAGCCAGGAAAAATTAATTTACTTTGAAAAAGTCATAGAAGTTCAACAAATCAAGAATACATTTCACATCGCCAGCTATTCGATTGGTTAAACCAAAGGTCAAGAGATGGCAAGCAATTCTGTGGACGAAATTAAAAACAAAATGGTCAAACTGAAAAGAAGCTGATCCAAACTTCCTTTTCCTTATGAAAATTTGTTCCATCACCTGTTGCTACACAGTATAAGGGAAGTTAAATATCAGTTCAGGGAAACCCTATATTGTAATCAACATTGAAATTGACGATTAAAATAACATCTAAATTTGCTGATTCGTATTGGCATGTCATATGTTTGCATCAGAGAACTTAGTTTGAAAACCTGGTAAAGTAAGGGAAGTTGAAACTTCCATTTCTTTCAACCCCAATACAGTTCTATAATTCACGTAATGTGCAACGATTGTTTTTTCACGAACCCTGATATCAAAACTGGTCCATCCATTTGCCCAAAACAGCTTCGGCTTTCAGCCAGCCTATTCATCTTCGATCCTCATTAATAAGAAAAAGGTGTTACTATGATAGATACCTCGATAATGGGGAGTCCGTCCCCCCGGTGGACCCCTGAGTGCCGCAGCACACCTAGTTCCCTTTCAGCCGAAAAATGCTCCCTGACCAAAGCTGACCCTATCTCCGCCACCAATGCCTCTTCTCGAGGATGCAAAAAAGAAAGCAACAACAACGACCAATGAGAATTAACATGGCCACCGAGAAGGTGTAACGCCATGTCAGAAAAAAGCAACGTCTTTAAGCTTCATGTCTAAGACAAGGTGAAGGACTAGCATTGTTATGACCACGTCTTTTAAAAACGGCCCGCAGACGTTTAATCATCGGTTCCTTAACCCCCTCATTTTCAGCCAGACCCCCAGAACAAGCGAGGGGTCAACCCCACCCACCCGTCCGCCATGTTGTAAAGAAAAGACCGCGCCCAGAAATAATCTGGCTAAAAATGAATACTTCATGCATGCAGTAATGGTAGCCAGGAATTTAAGTACACGGTGCGAAACAGTCACGCGAATTGACGAGCAACGAGAATAACAGACAAACAAAAGTGGGCAGAATTCCATTGTTTCACTTAAGCACCTTTTTGGGCCTGAAGTACTAACTCCTCAGCCCTACAGCAAAGACTGAACAGTGGAACAGTAGGCGTAAACACCATTGTTGCCAAGCGAATGGTGACACTCGCCCATAGCGCTATCTAGCGTTTATTTCTCGGCAGTTGATACAGTGTTTACATCCTTTGTTAGCTTGCATTTGTTGGTGAAAAATCACAGAATTTTATGCTAAACGACCATTCCTTCTATTAACTCAGGGTTTCAGCTCTGTCTGTAGTGGACTTTTACAAAGTCATTTTTAACCGACTGACTGCTCTCTAGCATGCTGAATTTTGTCACACAACTAAATTTCGCGGAACAATTGATTGCATTAAAACTTGAAGGACTAATGCAGTTCCTTTCACGTGTTTATTGGTAGCCGCAAAACGCTGATACCGTTTTCGAAATGTACGAAATACATTCTGGAGCATTCTGGTGCGAATCACCAGACGCATGTACGTATCGAAATTGTGCACTTGGCTACACCGCGGTATCGAATGTGTTTGTTACAATGTAACTTTTAAAGTTGATAAAAACATTTATTCACATACTTTTAATACAACCAAATGTACAGTAAAATTGTGTTGTGTACCAAATTTTAGCACTCCCGAACGGCGATAAGCATTGTTTTTTTTTTTTAAAAAAAACTTCGTAAAGGTCCATTACAGACAGAGATGAAACAAGTTAAGTCAATAGAAGAGTTTTAAAAAGCACATTATATGAACATGTTTCGTTAATGTTATTATGTTATTAATGTTACTGCCAAGGAATGTACATTTTCAGGACTTTAAACCCAGAATGCACTTTATATATATTCCCATTTCGCGAAGGCATTGCACATCCAATATCTTTGAATACACCTGTTACATGTTTTGCATCAAGAATATTTTTCAAAAACAAAATTTTGCATCAGTTTTCAGGCCTCAGTTCTGTGACCTCAAATCTCATCTCATTGCTCATCTTCTGGCAAGGCAGAGCCCGAGCGAATAGTGATTTTTACTAGTCAACTTCATTGCCAAATGAAATGGGAATGAAATATGACAACATTTTTAAAGTTGTCTTTCCCCCTGACCAGTCGGTCATTTCAAACGACAGGTATGGTCCTGGTCATCCCTCAAGCCAACCTTTTCCCATTAGCTCGTGTCCCCACAAGACAGCAGCAACCAGTGTCGTGCTACCGAATTCCTGTCTTGCCAATCTCATATTTTCTCGAAGACATCAGTACATTTTTCAAGTGTCAAAAGCTGGGGATTTTCAGCGACGAGTCCCCCATTTGACCTTTCGTTAATGACCCGTCTTCGACATGGTTGTCCTCCATCTACCCTTGCTCAAGTCGTTTTCCAGAAGACGTGGAATGTTCTTGGAACAAGGACGTCTTGTGTTTTCTCGCAATAATCAAAGCTCAATGCATTCTAATCAATCTTGTTTTGTTTTATCTTCGATGTCACTCAAGCCTCCTTTTTCATTTCACTCTTGCAGATCACCTTAATGTCATGAGAAGAAATTCCTCCAACAGTTTAACGAGAATGGGGAGCCGGACTGGATTAACCGCCACCCCTTCCAAACTCTTATCTATATCAATTGTGTTCATCACATTATTTCAGAGGATCATCAGTATAGGTAAGACAGAAACCATTTATAACAATTAAGAGTGCACTTTTAATCAATAGCGCGAGGCAGGGGTGCCTAGCTTTCTCGAGCCAAACCAATTGTAATTTGGCCGCAAATCAAAAAATGTACGTGAATCACTGGCCTTTGGCGAAATCGCAATTGAATCGCAGGTTTCTGTTCCACCAAAAATTTAATTAGAATTTATCCGAGCAACGATTTGCATAGCGGGAGTCATCAGAGCATAACGATGCAGGTTCCTAATAGAGAACATAAACAATTGGGGTTTCAACTGCTCTTCATCTACCACAATTTCACAACTTATACATTTCTTTTATCTTCTAACCGAAAATTGCGACATTCCTCTAGCTAATCGCCATTTTGAAATTTCCAATCCTAATTTGGTAGCATTAGGCGGCATTGGAGATGGGGCCTTAATATTATCAACAACTAACTGTGCTTAAAATGCATTAAAATCCATCATTTATGCCTGTATTTCTCCAAAATTTTCGCCTACAGCGTTCTTTGACAGATCTTAATATTATCAAAAAAAAAAAATTTGGAGAAATGGCTAAAATCCACCACTTTTGGTTTAGGTTTGCAAAAGATTTCGCCTATGACGTTTTCTGAGAATGCTATAAGAATATTACCAAACATGTTTGGAGAAATTTGGTCTAAAAACCACTTTCGATTTAGGTTTCCAAAATTTCGCCTATGACATTCCTGTTTCCTGTCTCCATTTTGCAGGCCACCTTTGCAAAATCGATCTTTAGAGCAAATAAACAAAATCTTAGCGTTCTTCAAAAAATGTGTGGAATTTCTTGAGCTAAACGCACATTATGATTCTGAACTTTATAATTTGGTTAAAATAATGGCTCCAAAATATTCCCATGAGGGCACTGCTCATTGATGAAATACTGTATATGCGCTGATAGGGGCCCATAAAAGTTTGGAAACCTAAAGAGATTAATGTACACGTATACTGTAGCTTTGGTCCCAAACGAATAGGTCCTCTTTAACGGCGTTGCAAAATGGTTTATCAGGCGCTAACTGCCACCATACATCGCCGTTATTAACACTGCAACTGGCTTCCTCCGCAATTCCTCTAACAAGCCCTCCTTCCTATCTGTCATCCATTGTCATGATATGCAAAATAGCTAAATTTGGGCTGCCATAAGCAAACGATTAAAAGACAATGGAAGATGTCTAATCATGGAGTGCGAATACACAGTTCAGCTTTTGTGTGATTTTTACGAGGTCATTACGGGCCTCTTTAACACCTATCATCATTATATATCACCCTTTGGAGATGGGCCTTGCGCCTTAAACACCCCGTAGGAGCGCCCCCTAACGGTTGGATGTCTCGCACCCAGGGTTACAATTATTATCCTTTGCAGCTTCAAAAAGCGCTTAATATGAAAATGAAACGAAAATATATGGAAGCCGAGATAAGAGAACATAATAACTGGCTGCCTCTGGGGTCGAGCCGTATAATAGCGTTACTAAAACAGATAAAGTGACGGAAGCTGATAGACGCGCAATTTCCAGCGAGACGCAATGGGACTCCGTAGGCGCGATGACGTCAGTGGCGGGGGTCGTCCATTAAGGCACTACTCATTTTTTTCGTAGCCTTATACTGAGGACATACCAACGATAAACGCGTTAATTTAAAAACGTGGTAATCTCGTTTACCATTGAATACATAGCAACACGTCATCACGATTTCCGCCATTATCCAGAATGTATTTTACTGATTTTATTCAGCATGCACCTCAGTATAATGGAGGGGTCGGAGGAGTTTTAGAAACCTAGTTTAGAAAATAATTCGTGGCAGAATTCCTTTTGGACTATAATATCGTTAGATTTACACTGATTTGACTGACAACAGCTTTTTCTAAACTTGCCTTAGAAGTAAAATCGAAGAAACAGCACCAAATAATGCAGAATAGCCACACTAATTCGAAACGGACAACGTAGAATACTAATACTCAAGACACCAAAGAAAAAACGCGTTCATTAAAAACCGCGGTTACGTAGAGGGCGAAACCTACATATGAGAAATATGCATGTGTAATCAGGTTTTCCATCACCGAGTGGGAAACGCACAGCCATTACCCAGTTTCTAAAACTAGATTTTAGTTCGGTATGTCTTGAGTATTACATGAAGTAATATGACGTTTGCACCAGACGAAATTCATTTGCAGTGTTACAGCAACTGTGTTCCTGGAACACAGGGTGGACACCCCGTGTTCGGTTGGTTTACAAACTAGTTTTAGTGCTACCTGTAGCGTTCGTACCGGTTAGCAAACTAGGTACATGCTCAGTACGAACAGGGTGTTAGGGTTTTCCATCAGCACAAACTCAAGTGTGAGCCTGTAAATCGGTGCGAAATTGGATCGAATGCGAATATGAACTTTCAGCAATGTGTTTGCAGGGTTGCAAAAAAGAAAAAAAACTGTTGCGTCGACAGTATGGCACTCGAGGGTAGCATCGGACCATGCCATGGCGACACTAGCTAAATCGATTGCATTGCGTAAATTGCTGCGCAACTTTCGTCTTAGCCATGCATGTTTAATGTTGTTTATACCAAATACACCTGTGAAGATTTGCACATTTCTCGACATGCGCACTGATAAGAGCATAGCAGATGCTGAAAACTTGTTTTGAGGGGGCAGTGCATAAAGTACATCCATCGTTTCCGCCTCTGCAGCGCCCCTATTTCCTCGAAATAGGTTACATGAAGTGTCGCGCTTAATTGCATAGCGATGTCCTTGCATGAGAATGCAACTTTGGGAGAAAGTAATCTCCCCAAGCACATTTTTGTGCAGCTCAGGTAAATGAACAGTCCCCACCTGGAAAAATGATTACGGTGATACTAGACACGCAAGCCTGTTTATATAGATTAGTTTATGCAGGTTGATTATGCCAGAAACGACACGGAATACGCGAAGGCACGCATATGCACTTCAAATAACGAAATTAACAAGTTTTCATGGGGGATATAGGGTGCTTGTGACGTCACCATCGCCTTCCCCAAACAGCCATTCGGCCCAGAGATAAAACTGCTAAATCAACAAATACCCGTGTTGGCACACGATTATTCAAATACCAGAACAATTTAATTAGGACTCCTTCACTCCGTCTATATGGGATTTTTAAAATGAAATCCATTCGCTTTTTATCGGCTCGAGCCAAATTAAAACGAAGAGAGTAATACAGGAATTAGACAACGTACATGTACATGTAGCCTCCACGCAACCAGGTTTAATTTTCTGCGTTTTGATTAACTTTAATTAAATCAAAGCTGACTCGGCTCGTGACTGGCATCTCACAATGGCGCTCAAATGCCACTCAAAGCGAGATGAGCGTATTCCTTAATGATTCCTTATTATACGCCATAAATTGATTATTTACTCGAGGCGAAACGAAAACAAACAATAACAATAACTGTCACTATGTGTTTGGCGATAACATGTTTTGCAGAAGCAGAACGAATTTTCACTTGCCAATATTTAGAAAAAAATGCTTGTTAAGGCCTTTTTAAAAGCAGAATTTGTGATAAGTGTATTCTCTGCTTCAAATTGCACAAAATATATGTTTACATTTTGTCTTGTTTTGTCTAGTAAGAACCACCTATCTTAAGCTAAGTCGGAATGTTACCCTAGCCTAAATTGGCCTAAAAAAAAAAAAAAAAAAATCGAATTTGCTGCCCCTAACCGCAGGCAATCACTGCCAGCATGCGAGCCATTAAGAGAAGCCCACTCTCATAATGCTGTCGCTGAGCAGAACAGAATTAGGCAATACACCGTAGTATAGCCAATTAGCCACACTAAATTACGCTGCTGGAATCGAAATTTCACCACATGGTATCAGCAGTAAAACCACAGGAAATGATATAAATTACCCTTCATCCTACAATTATAAGGTTTGACATTTCTTCTGTAAATTGAAGTTTTGAAAGGACTTCTAGTCTGTATAATATTTCAGACTGTTTAAAAAACCAGGCATGGAAACACTCTAGGCAGGGTTCCCACTTTATGGAAAGTCGGGGAAAATCAGGCAAATGAAAGTGTAGGGAAAGTTAGGGAAATTGAGATAGTTTGCATCAGCCAATGGATTAGTCACCATCTTGCATGAAAATTTGGAATTAAAATATGAAAAACTGACATTCTCACCCAAATTCTCAAGTCGATTTCCCCGACATTCCATGTCAATTTTTCAGTCATTTCCCTGACAGTGGCGTTTACGTGATATTTTATTTTTAATAAGTAATCATTTCCCTGACAGTGGCGTTTACGTGATATTTTATTTTTAATAAGTAAGAAAAATAAGAAAAAAAATTGTTGAAAATAAAATCTCACGTACTGTACATGTAAATGTCAGGGAAGTGACTGAGAAGTTGCATACAATGTCAAGGAAATCGACTTGAGAATTTGGGTGGGAATGTCAAAGTTCGAAGTTGTGGGATGTCAAACTTCAAGTCCTCGCAGCAACGCTGGTAGTGTTATAGGCGAATGACCATAGAATTCTATAGATGGCTAAGAGCATCTTCCTCCCAACAAGATTTGCGAGGTGTAATATGTCTAATTCTGGATGGCGTGTATAGATCCACGTTTGATGATGATGAAGACGCGTTTTATTGGAGACGACAATGGGGGTGACACGGATATAGATACAGCTAATAATGAAGAGGAGTTAAATGACAGTTAATTGAAAAAGGAGGCCTGGCTCACAATAAGAAGCTCGTACAGGCCCTTAACGGATGGCTCCTGGGGGATATAGAGAGCCATCATTTCTTAATCCTCTGGTCTTGACACCCAACCAGGCTGACCAAATGACACTTTTATGGGCGCGGGAGTCGTCCTTTTTCCTTTTCCGCGATGGCCACTGGTCAGATTGACCAGTCTGCTTTTCCCAATACAAGCGCCAACTTTCCTGTTCAATTTCAATGAAAGGGACAACTCAATCAGCCGAATAAATTGGATTGCATTGGGAGGGTGCTACGAAAAAGCTGCTTGTGCTTCGCAACAGTAATGAGGTTGGTGGAAAAACAAAACTCAGTTGGTCCAAATTGAATTGATCATAATTTAAAAAAGAAACTGGCGAATTTTGGCATTGGGATTCCGTGTCGCTTCTCCAATTTCGTGTGTTCTGATCAAACCCTGCGTCTTGCAATTCACGCTCATTGCGACGCCTTTGAAATGTTGATATCATAAAAAACGGCATAAATAAAAATGATTTTAGGTTTTTTAGGTTTTAGTGTGAACATGATCGCTCTTCATAGCGCATTACATCGCTGGTAGGCTGCCAGTGCTGTCAGTCAAGTTGAAGGCGATTTCGCCGAAGGATTTGAATAGGCAAAAAAGTTAAATGTGAAATTCGAAGCTCCACCATTTTCAATATGCAAATTCCTAGCCAGAAGTATACAGACGTGCACTTTTTCCAACCTTCCTTGCAATTTGTTGGGAAAAAAAGCACAAAGACTCTCCTCCCTACATCGATTACGAGACATTTTTCTTGCGGAATTCTGATTTCCTCAACAAAATTTTCCAACCACGCGTCCTCGCCAGAGGCTCAGTTTGAAAAAATTCAGAGACGATCGAAATGCGTAATGTAATTTACATAATGGTTGGCCTAACAACTAATCGATGTTGTTGTTCCCCATTTTTTTCTTCCCTTCAATCTCTGGGTAGGATCCTCCTATACGTCGTTCCATAGTCTGGCAAATCCGCAACATTAAATCCGGAAAAACTTTGCAAGAAAATATGGTCGATATACATGTAATTTACATGTACAGGGTGCATCGAAATATAATTTACAAACGTTGAGGGCAGATAGAGGGATCGTATTGGAACATGTTACCCACTAATAACCTATTCCCGGAAATGCATTGTCCCCATGTGCAATCTGCGACATAACATGGGAACGGTGCAATTCCGGATATACGTTATTAGGGGACAACATTCCAATATGACCCCTCTATCTGCCCTCAACGTTTGTAAAGGTACATGTATAATGGCAACATCAACACGATGTGATGTGTGTTAGTGAAGTTTTGATTCACGAAGGTAACGCTTTAGCAATTTAACATTCCATCTGTCTGTTAAGGACCTTTATGAAGCCATTTTAAACCGACTTACCGCCGTCCTAGCGTCCTGAATTTCGGTACACATCTTAATGTCTCGGTACATTTGGTTATATTAAAAGATACTGGATGAATGTCGCTCCTTTCACGTGTTATGGGCAATAGTAAACGTACAAAAATGCATTCGATACCGCTAATATTCGAAACGTACGTGTGTCTGGTAATTCGGACTGCGAGATGGCCCCTGAATGCTCATCATTCATTCTGAATGCGCATTGTGCATTGAAACACGATGCTGTCGGCCCTCAAACGGCACGAAGTCTTGTAGCGCCCCTGGGGGACATTCAGGGCAGCTGGGCTTGTAAGTTGACTGCCATCCAGAGGTGCAGATTTCAGATTTCGCCAAGATGGATCCTCAGGGGCCTCTCGTTCAGATATTCCATTAATATCGTTGAGACGAAAACTGGCAGGGACCGTTTGGCGCCTAATCCACGTCCTGGGTCCCATTCATGGACGTTTTCGGAAGCGGGGCTAATGGGCCTCGAGAGCCTCCTTTTCACTTTTCCCATTTTCTTGAGATGTATTAAAGGCAATGTTAATTTCGCCCGGATATGCCGAAGAGTGGGATAGCCCAGAAGGACTGAGACTTATCATTAAGGAGTGTCGCACGGGCCGAACAACAAGGGTTGATTTTGGACGAAAAACCATGGATGTCTTAATCTAAACTTAGGTCTAAGGAAAGGCTGGCTAAGTAAGGCATGCATGGCTAATGGAGCAGGGACGAAAGGCTCGGAGCAGCCATCGGAAAATCGCGTTAGGCCCGGCGAGCGAACCCGAGCGAAATGCGGGGCCGCCGGGGAGCCGTTCGCTAAACGGCTGACTACGTCTCGAAAAAGCGAACCGAACCGAGAATTAGCATATTTAATTAAATATGCCGGTTTCTGGTAAAGCGGAAAGATTGCCAACGCGGCCTTCATTCGGCTAGTTAGAGCATGGGTTAAGTTGTTGGCCGCGAGTGGCGCTGCTACTAGGGGATTGGGATGTTTCGCAAAGAACTAAGGATGGGCTTGGACTAGGGTAGACAAGCGATATCTGTAGCGTTACTTCTATATCATTTTTTTTTTGGATAGCCATTGCACATGTAATTGTCATGACAACATTTTCGTATCGAAGCATCAGCATTGATTGCCTAACGTTAGGGGCATGCAGCAAATCAGACATTAGGCTGCTTGCTCGGTTTGAGTTAGGCTGAACATCAAAAATTTAAGAGAAGCTAACACTGAGGACATACCAAACGTGTTTGTGTGTGCTTACATTTGGTAATGGAAAACCTGGTAATAAACGGCGTCGTCAACAATTGTCCCCTGCAAGCTGTTCGCATAAGTTAAGTTATATATAACTTTGATTCAGTATAGGTAAGGTAAGGTGAGGTTAGGTGTAGGTTAGGTTAAGCAATTGACTTATGCGAACAGCTGTCTGCAAACCGTATGAAACACCGCAAAGTTTTCTACAGTGTTGCTAGAACGTGCTCCTTCAATCCACTGCAGAAACCATCGAAGGTCACCACGTTTATCTGCCAGGTTTTTAATTATTGCATTTTCCCCCAGTACCTCAGTGTAAGACGTAAAAAACTACGCGTTTTTCGGGTACACTCTCTCATTACGTGACATTATTGGTATTCGATAAAACCCAACATTGACGCTACTACCGTGTGAAAAGAAAGTTTGCAACAGGCGCACATACCTTTCGAATATTAGAAAGCGGATGCTAATACCAAACGCACGTGTGCGTTTCAAATATACAAGTACTTACTTGTACTAACATGTACTAAGTCTAACGTTAACTTAACTTTACTCGAAAGCTGTGTGCTTTCGAATGCATTTTACCATATGTACAGTGTACGTATGTTCCGAAATCGGAGCCAGGCCGATCAGTTAGACTAAAGTCAAATTTTCGCGAAATGAAGCTGTGTGCTAAATTTCATCACTCAGAGCCTGTCGAAGCGGGTTAAAAATGAGTTAGAAAAGGTCGAAACTGAAAGCTGCCAAACCATCGGAGAGTTGAGATATAAAATAGTGTGCACATTTATACACAATGCATTTGGATCAGGGACTACACCTAAGTTTATCCGCTCATTCCCTTTGGCATGTCCACGCATAAAGGCAGTATTTTTTTTTCCAAATGGCAATGCTGAAAACATCTCGGTTGATGCGATTGGAATTTGGAAAGCCTTCTACCAACTGCAGCCATTCTTGTTGCTCGTATTTAAACATCGCATACCAGCGGATATCGATTTGCGTTCAAGGTTTGCCCCACACTTTCCAAAGTTTGCAGTATCAATTTCCACGAATGGTCATTCCGCGATACATCCCTCGAAAGGTTTTTTATATACACGAAGGACATGTTCGATGTTACGACGAAATGCGATTGAGAACCGTGAACAGCATCTGTTTCCTAACAGACACAAAAGCATAACAGGCCTTATTTGATGTTCACAATGCAAACAGTAGACTACGGCGTTTTTCCCGATATCAAACAACCATAACTACTACACCTGCGTAAGCAGTCACTTAGCCAAATCAAAAACAAGAGCTGCGAAGCGGTGCTAAAAGCCATGTGGGATGCTGGGTGTGATCCCAAGTCGTCAAAAGTGTCCATCAACTGCCTTCTATAAACCCAATGCGCCATGTAACAACAGCTTACATGTATTTTATGTCATCCCCCGCGATACCGAGATATGAAATTTCGTTGACATTGTTTTCCCCTCCTGTTCTGGGCATATGGATTCAATTGTGAGTGTGTACATGTATTTCCGGCGTTCTAAAATGCAAATATTTGCCATGAGGTTACCCTCTTCCAATCATTTCGTTCCAATCCACCCACACTCGCCTGTGGCGAGGGTTTATGGACCTGCATGCCATGCAGAAAGCTGAATATTTCATCGCAAAATGGCGGCCTTAATTATTCATGTGAAAGTTAATTAATGCAGGGGAATATACTGTTTACGGTTGTTCGATGTACACCTGCACATGTACGGCTCACCCATCGCAACGAACTTGGATGAAACGAAGCGTTTGCCAAAATCCAACTTATTATGTACACTGGAGGCAACCTTTTTTTGCACAATATGTAAATAGGGAGTAAAGATATCACACATTACTCTTGCCAACCAGTCAACGGCTTTTCAGGGCAGGTTTGAAAGCCACGCTTTTCCAAATTGAAAATGATGACTTCAATGTTGCGCTGCTTCCATGAGATTCCAAACAAACAAACAACAAGCTTTCCATTACATGGTTCCCACTTTTTGGAAAGTCAGGGAAAATCAGGGAATGCTTGGGAATTCATGATAATGTCGGAAACGTCAGGGAAATTGAGCTACTGTAGATTCCATCGGTCAATTGATCAGTCATCTTTTTCATCAAATTTGGGACAAAATCCACCGTTTTTCTTATTTACAAAAAAAATCTCATTTAAAATGTCAGGAAAATGACCGAAAAGTTGCGAGAATTTGAGTGGTCCCCTGCATTACTAATGATGCTTTAATGAATTGAGAAATTGAGTTTTAACCGTCTTAATGCCTCCTGCATTGGTTTCTGGCCAAAGTTTGCAATTGATCACAACTTTCTATCAACTTTCATCGGTCTGTAGCGGACCATTACGAAGTCATTTTAAACCGACTTGCCACCGCCCTAGCGTGCTGAATTTTGGTACGGTACACATCTTAATTTCGCGGTACATTCGATTGGATGAAAATATTATAGATGGACGTTACTCCCTTCACGTGTTTATTGATAATCGCAAGCGTACACAAAATACATTGGACGAAAAATACATTTCCCCAAAAACCCGAATTTGGGTCACGCATCAGAAATGCGGGTGGATGAACTGCTACTGGCCAAAGCGGCAGTGGTCAGCTCTGGAAATTGAAGTAACCCAGGTAATCGGTTTGGAGGCAAGATGTCTTAATCCAGTGTGGGGCGATGGTTTACGAGCTCATTTGGAGAAACTGGGAAATTGGAGCCACTGGGGAGGGGGGGCTAGTGGTCACTTTCGCCCCTCCAATATTACAATTTAAAAAAGCCTGAAAAAAGGAATCAAAAAGTAGGAGATGACCAGCCTTGGCGCCAAATGGTTCGATTCCAGATTGGCCATCGCTGGGGGTGGCGATTATAAGGTAAGGGAAATTACTGGATCCAGCGAGTCGATAGTCGAAAAAAGCGCTTAATACGCTGCCTTTACAACTCGTATTCAAGCGTCGTAATTGAAAAACATGGAATTCGCTATTTTATGATTCCATAAAACGAAGGCATTAAGGGCGATAAGGGACGCTTTGTGGAAAAGGGGGGCACGCTGGGGGATCCAGCTCTTCATGCACGTTGGGAATATCCAGTTGAACCACTCGATATTGATCCGATCAATGCACTTCTCAACAATATTTTACCATTAAATGCCAGCGATTCAAAGTTGTAATCAGTTTAGGAGTTTCCTCGCTATAGCTGCATGCGCCGGGGACTATGGGGCATGCAGCGCAATTTCCAGCGGGCTTAGGGCCGTGATGTCCAGCTGTAACTCACGCTTTACCTTTTTCGCAAAAATACTCCCTATCCGCCATTTCAATTTCAATGGAATCTTTGGTGCGTTGCGAAGCGTTTGACTTTGAGACTTCTACGTGTAGAGTGCGAACTAAAGGCGAAGGGCTTGGGCCATTTTGGTGCTCGTAAAAGTTGCTCCAGCTCTACCTTAAAATTGAGCAACAGTTTTTTGCTTCCAAACCATGGCATCATTTTCTGTTCGTTACGCCATTGTTAATTCAATTTTTTGTTCAAACTTTGTTTGAATGCTTGCGTTCAATAAAGGGATGCTCTCGATTTACAGGTTAAGAGTGGTCAATTGCACTCTGCCCTCTGGTGGACGTTTTTAACCCAAATCACTTGTTTGAAATACATGTACATGTTGGAATGTATTAATACGCCTACTTTAATCTCTAATGAAAACCGTGTGAAATTCTGAATTTTGTTTGTATATTTTATCGCAACTATTATACATCTAGAGATTTTTTTTTAAATAACTATACATTTATAACTTATAGCGTTCAAATAGACTCGCAATTCTTGCGCAGCACTAGACAAGTAAAAATCGGTTGTGTAATACGCACCATATACAGGGTGTTTCTGATCATTCCTTACACATTTTAATGAGTGATAGGGGCGCCACGACAAACATTTTTCTGATGAACGAGTGGTCGTTTATGTCATCGTCCACCGCTAGGGGCGTGTATATTACACTTTATGGGAAGTCAGGGAAATCAAAATATCTGTGAATGTCAGGGAATTCGTGCAAATGTCATCTTTAATGAAAGTTTGGGAAAATCTTTAATTCTTCTTGATATTTAAAAAAATCTCAGGGTAATGAGTGAAAAGTAGTCAGAGAATGTCAGGGAAATCGACCAGGGAACCCTGCATCAGCAATGCTGTTAATACCGCCAAGCTTGTTTGTAGTGTCCTGAAATCATCAATGACTGAGTGGTTCGGTCCACTGGGGAGCCAATCAGCCTTCAGCATTCAGTTTGGCGAATTTCTATCATTCAGATTGAAATGTGCGCAGGTTGCTAATGGGAATTCTGGATACAGGCCAGCTTTGGTTGATGAAGTTACATCGGTGCCCAGTGATCATAAGTAACGAGTCCAGGCTTTTCTGGTGAAAGAGTCCAGAAATTCCTGACAAATGATTGGTGGTGACTTGTCGCGTGATTCATGGCGAACGAGCAATAATGGTGAATATTACGTCCATTTAGAAATATGAGTCGGTGCATTACCGAACAAAAAAGTGGACAAGCGTAATTACGAGGCATTGACCTCTCGCATCCGAAATTAAGCGGTTGATGGCGGCAAAAAACGGGTTGCCCTTGATGCGTTCATGTAACACTTCCTTCTCACGTCATTTCAGACGCTTTTACCAGCCTTCGATCGGATGATGGGCAGCCAGAAAAAGGGAAATTCAATCCATTCATTTCAATCAACGTCCATCTCAATGTTTCGCGTGATTTCCATTTCTGCACCTTTGAACAGCCCCATCAATGGCAGATGGTGACAAAAGGCACCAATTCCTTGATGAAAAAAGATGGCGGACGAATCACTGGCTAGACTAATGAGCTTCTTCAGGAGGAATTTTTTTCTGGTGCATTTTCGGGTTATTCCATCGAAGTTACAGTGGGAAATTTGCCGGTAATTGAGATTTATTGCCCGCGGTGCAAATGTTTCCCACTCTTGGATCAACTATAATGGCTTATGAGAAAAAAGCAAAAGTAGCTAGCAAAGGGTTAGAGAACGTAGAGAGAACATAAGGAGACTTCAATGCAACCTAAAATTTCCGTAACCAAAATTTCACCAGGTCTTCCTAGTATAGCGAAACAATTAAAAATAAGAAAACTCCACATGATGGCGTCACACTGATGTCATGTGACATCATCGCCTGTTCTACCACGCTAGCGAATTAACCTACATGTGTTTACTTAAATTTACTTTAATACTATATAATAACGCCTAAGTTATTTTGAGTCATTTACTAGTAGAAACTTCTTTGCTTTTTAAAGTTACATATTCCTCCGTTGAATTATAAACAAATAAGTAAAAATTGATGAAATTCAGAATTCATTAAATTTTCATCGATTTTATGAATTGTTACTGATTTGTTCATAGTTCAAGGGATAAATAACTTTCAAAACAAAGAAGTCTCTAGTAATGACTCAATCTTCATGAGAATAAATCAATTAAGTGGTTACTGTAATTTATTCAAGCAAAACTAAGACGTCCTTTATGGATGGCCCCTTACATCTAGAAGGCTATGCTTCAGCAAACCAAACGCATACTGGATGCACTACAGGGTGTTCCTGCATTATTGTCCCATAAGAAATTGATTACAGGGTCGAACAACTAACTGACAGGGTGTCACAGAAGTAGGGCAGCTCATTAAACTAGGATTGGTCACTCCTTCGGCCACGTTGCAAGAGCAGCTGCAGAGCAGTATTCGCAATTATTAATCGCAATTTGATAGCCTCATCGTAATTAATCTCGACGTCAGTTAGCCATCGCGATAATTACAGGGTGCTCCAAACTGCGAGGACGACACTTGCATGAGGCCTGCATACCAGCGTCCAGTGAGGAATTCTTGCATCGTGATGGACATGAGCCCTGGGGCCAATGGCTCCGCAATTAATTACGTGGGTTGAGCTGAAGCCAGCTGAAGAACCAGCCACTGAGGAATGCGTGACACTTGAAAGGACCGAGGCGATGGGCGTTTGTTCCCCCTCGTTTCCAGCCATTCATTATGACGGCCATTTTCTTCGTTAACCTCCCATCCGCTAATTACTCACCACCTAATCATGGCCGACGAATTGGCGCAGAAACAATGGGTGCCGAAGACACACCTTAACCCCTTTATTCACGGATCCTTGGTCTTCTCATCAAAACATTGATGGCTGACCATCTCTATTGGAACGAAAATGAAAACAGAGATCTTTGGAGGCTTCTTCAGCCTGTGGAACGTTGTGGCATATGGCGCACAACGCTGCAAATGGAGGGGCCAAATCTCACGGGCTTTGGTGCGAGATCACGCATGCGTACTAAGCTTCCTAATGAGCTTTGCTTCCGAAAGGAAGAAATTGATTTCCCCTTATGTCAGCCCAGCTACCTTGCCGTTGCATTGATCACTGGGTGACACTGCTACAGGGTGGTTTCGATAATGACTTCATTGATCTCGATGGATGCTGACGCTGGTGTGACAGGCGGAAGTAGACACTGGAAAACGTTAATGGACGACCCCTGGAGAAAACTTCGATGTTGGAACAATGAATTTGGCATTTCCTCTGATTGGACATGTCCAATGCGTTCGATCATCACCCGCATTTTGGTTTGCATTTTGGTCGCTAGGGCTTCTGGGTAAAATTGAGCTGCATTCTTAAAATCTTAACTGGCCACGAGCTAGTTTTCCTTACACTCCTAGTTGGTTTTGGTTCTTTAGGTATGTTTACACCATCACAGAACATTATATTACAAATTAATTTTTAACTCTGTTGTACAACGTGTTATACACCATAACGCCCGCTCGATTACGTGGGTCACAAACACTACAAGATTTTAAATAAGATTTCTTCTCGTTTTCAAACAAGTTGTGTAACTTTGCTATAACTTTGCTTTACTGTTTACACCTTTAAATTACCAATGCTTTCAGCCTTAATCAGAACTTTCGCGTTTTTACAACCTTTATTAACTTCTGTTTGTAACGGACCTTTACGAAGTCATTTTAAATCGAGTTACCGCCGTCCTAGCGTGCTAAATCTTGGTACACGTCTTAATTTCGTAGAACAATTGATTGTATTAAAAGTTGATGGATTGATGCAGTCCCCTTCACATGTTTATTGGCAATCGCAAACGCACAAAAAATGCGTTCGATACCACGGGCTATCTTCCGACTCTAGTATTCGAAACGTACGTGTGTCTGGCAAGTCTGACCACGCAATTAAAACTGAATGCACAGCTCAAAATGCATTTCGTTGTAACAACTTCTCGATTTTCTCGAATAACACATCATGAAAGGTTGTAGTCAACAAACCGTAGTTTTTGCGACGCCTTATAAAACTCCTTCCAGAATCTGGGTGCAAATTCGTTTCGCAAACAGCCGGGTTGCAAAGGGGAAAATATGCTATTGATCCCGTGCGGGACAGACAATGGGGCCTGGTGTGAATTAATCGTTAAATATTTATAAGCCCGCTCGTGACTCCATTGAAAAAAAATCTTCCGATCGATTTAAACCGAAAATCCGAATTTGATTTTAAAGCCGACGGATCGATGGCCCCGCAATAAATCAAAGTGTAGTTATTGACGTTGGGGGATGCGGTGCACCTTTTATTTATTGCCCGCAAAACTTAAATGCGTCGAATTGCAAAAAAAGAACAGCAACAAAGGAGATTGAATTCTACGCGGACCATCATTTTTCCGTGAAAGGCTCCAACAAAATCCATATCCGCCCTGCCACGGCGTATGCAAATGAAACTTGGGTAACACACACGCCCGATATTTTATTCCGAAGCCATGTTCAAATTCTGCATGCCCGCCATTGATTCATGATTGCACGAGAACGGCGTTTTTGGAGATACGCAATAAATGGCAGGTTGAAAATAGAAATAATGGCCTTGCCGATAATCAATAATTCCCCAAGTTACCTATCATATGCCGTCAAATCATCGCTCGGACCCCTCACACACAGTTGCTTTTTTGCAGCTCTTTGTGCCAAATGGTTCGCACCCGAATGTTCCCTAAAGTAGAACGAGATGTCGACAGGCGATTTTGTGAAAAAGTCGTCCAAAAACGATAACGTTGCAAGCATCAAAGTTGCATTTTTCTGTGTTAATTGGTCGATTCTTTATAATAAGTAAAACGTTGCAACCTTTCTATTAACTTGGTGTGTTTCAAATCTGTCTGTAACGGATCTTTACCAGACCATTTTAAAACCATTTTAAGACTATTTTAAAGAACATCTTCTACAGGGTGTCTACCGGTCATTGAAGTCATGGAAAAGTTATGAAATTTTCAACAGGGTCAGAGGATTCTTGGCTTTTCACTGATTCACGAAAGAAAAAAATTTGGGTTTAAATTCTTCATTTGTAACCCATTTCCGAAAAAAACAAAATTTCGCCTACGTCGTGTTTTTACCCATAAATCATGTTACCACGGTGGTACATAATGTTTCCGAAAATCGCTGTTTTGTTATGGCATGAAACTTTAACGACCCCATATTTTAATAGGCATGGAACAATTTTTTGAAATCATTGAAAAGTCATGGAATTTGCAATACCAAATCCGGCAGATACTATGTTCTACATGTATATAAAGTTCATAGCAAGTTTATAGAGCAAAGTCGCTCCCTTCCCAATAATTACCGACTTTAAACGTTTAAAAAATACATTCGATACCGTGATACAGCGGGCCTACTTTTCTAAACTACTATTCGAAACGTACGTGTGTCTGGTAACTCGAACCGTGTGATAGCTCAGAATGCATTCTTTTTAATAACTTCTCGACTGTCGAGTAACATATTAGCAAGCAGCACAAGGTTCGTATTTTACGTCCACCCTGTAGATCGATTCCCTCTTAATTGGGAACGAGCGGTAATCCCGCAACCTCAGCTGGGAAAATCCTCGGAAACGTACTCGGGGCATGCGTCATAATCCACTAAAAGCCCTGGATTCGAACTTGTAAACTTCATATTCTGATCAGCCTATTTTCCCTTGTGGTGATGCTCGGGGGGTCGTCCAGAAACGACATCACGCCAAAGTATAGCCCAGGGTGGGTTTGATCAAACGTCGTAAATCCCACCACTGTCACCATGGGAACAGGCATCATTAAAACATAAAACCCGAGTAACTTGATAATTACATTTTAGGTCGGACAAGCTGAATACCGCATGGGGCTGGGAGAACACGATAAATTACAGACGGTCATCTTTAAGAAATGTCCATCCTCGTATATAAGATTCCCCCTAATTACATGATCAAGATCTCCCTTCGAAATCGTTCCTCCAAGTCCAAGAAACAATGAAATGACCACCAACCGGATCCGCGTCATTGGAAACCGAAAAAACGTTCATTCCGAGCCAGCATGTTTTCGACGACGGAAATGGCTTCCGTGGAATGATTTTCCCAAACGACATCTCGTTTAATAGAATTTAATGAAATTGGGAGTCATCCGACTAATCCTCACGAAGCACAAAACAGCAGCATTCCTATTTTATCGGATATCTGCAGACAAATACCAGCATTGATTTGCCATTTCACTTACACTCTACATGTACTATCCTATTGCGCGCCATTCCACCATTACCTGATTGACATGGTAATCCAGTTCTAAAACCAAAATTGAGAAAACATGATACTGTCATTTTAATCAACAACCAGGGCCATACTGTATTCCACAAAACTGTACAAGTCTTATAGTGTACAAGTTAACACATGTATGGTCTTAAAAACTATGGGCCTGTGTTGTGTTCCACCAATGATATCGAACAATTTCAAATTATTGGTAGCTCTTACCATTGGATTAAACGCACTTGTATCTTGTTTGGTTTAAAGTAATAAGATAAGTTTTAAAACAAATTTGTTTTAGAACACCGTAAGCTTATATTACCTCATACCTCACACCTTTGTGGAATGGGACCCAGAGCAGGGTTCCTGAAGTGTATACCCTTTGGTCATAAATGTGGTATAATAGGTATTCGATAAAATCAACACTCTCGCTCATGCTAAGTTAAAAAGGTTGTAACAGGCGCACGTACGTTTCGAATACGGTATACAGTAGAAGCTTATAGTAGTATATATAGGAGAAGTCAGTTCTGGATCAAAATATAAGAAACTCAGCATCTTACAAACTTTGAATCTCGGTAACTAACCAAATCATATACTTTGAAACTCAACAACTCAGCTACACAAAATGTTAACGCAAATTGCAGCAAACTCGTATAACATTACCAAGCGCAGGTGCGTATCGAATATTTTTTTTCGGGCGCTTTCGAGCTTTCAATCCACGCGCTTTCGCACGTATTTTACCAGACGCAATGCATTTTTCTATATTTGCTATTGCCAAAAAACGCATGAAGGGAACCTCATTAAGTCATAAAATTTACCAGATTCAAATGTTCCACGAAAGGTAGATGTGTGTTAAATTTCATCACTCGAGCACTAACTCAGCATTTGAGTTAGAAAACGTCCAAACATTGTAAAAACTAAACCGAAAACGATACTACCGAGATTTTCAATCAGTGTTTCGTGTCCTGGGTACGTCAATACTTAATTCCAGCCAAAATTCGGCTGCGATTTGTTTGAAAATAGTGGCCAAAGAAGGAAATCCGTTCTGTCAGTCTCAGCCCCTTCCAATTTTCATTTCATCGAATTGGGGGGTCTGCCCCCTCCTTCTTCCAATTTGATTTTGCTGGGATTGTCTGCAGCAGGGATGCAACGGGCCAGAAATGGCCATCATTGATTTGCATGGGACTTTTACGAGGCCCATTTCGACGAGAAACAAAGCCATTCGTATGCGCTACAGCAGACCGCAAAGACCGAGGAGTAGCCATCAAAAAAAGCCCCGCATAGGTGGGGCGAAAAGCATCGAAAAACAATGGCCTCTGGGTGGTAAAGGTTGGTAAGGCTTTTACCTTTTATTCGTGAATTTGGGGCCTGCAATGTAGCTCTCGTATTGACTTTACGTTTACGTTCGCGTTCTTAATACTCCCAACTTTGCCAAAATGGGCCGAGCTATTAAGAGACTGGCAAACATGAAATAGAAACAGTCATCGTTGAACAAATCTGTTTAGCGACGATCTTTATTTTTACGCGTGGAATGCAGCAGCGGCTTAGGCAAGCCGAGAAAAATGCACTTGTTCTCGTAGAAAGCAAGCATTCGGAGACGATAAAACCAGCTTTCATGATCGAAAAACTAGATTCGGTGTGGACCCACTGTGGCTAAATCAGCGACAATGAGCCAAATTGGTGGAAATAACCCTGAAACGTGAGTGGTGAACTCACTTTCAATTTACATCGGTGCATCACTCGTTTCCACATAGATGGCGCTTCTCAGCACTGAAAGCCAGCCAGTGGCAGAGTGGCACGTCGCTGTCATTGGGTGGCGTGTGCTTACAACAGGGAATGAGTCAAGTGCTACCAGTCATGGAAGTCATGGAAACGTCATAAAATGATATTCAGGTCATGGAAGCCATGGCAAAGTCATGAAATTTGCAACATGGTCATTGAATTTTTGTCTTTTTCATTGTTCAGAAAATAAAAAATGTGGGTTTAAATCATTTTTCACCTATATCCCCAAAAAATTTCGCCAGCGGCTTGTTTTTGGCCAATAATCATGTCACCATAGTGGTAGAATTTTTAGAACTTGAACGGCCTCACATTCTAATAGGCATGGAACATTTTTTGAAGCCATGAAAGGTCACGGAATTTGCAATATCAAATCCAGTAGACACCCTGTAATCCCTTGTTATGATGGACGATATGATGAACTGGTTGAAACCATGGAATTTCCATTAGGCAGTTTAATACACAACATACGTGTATATTCATCATTTTGTAAATGTATACTAGGCCAAGCAATGGCGTTTTGCAGTGGCACCATCTCACGGCACACAGTGAAAGTTGGCATAATATGTAATGGTGTTATGTCTATCCGCATTTTTCGGAGTTTGAATTTGCCGCACAGATACTATAGCTTTGATTCTTTGAATAGTCCGTGCATTATGAAGGCGTTTGAATATAGCAAAAAAACCACACCTCAATTTCATGTTTTCAAGATTGCGTAATTGTTATATTGGTAGTTCAAAAAACGATGAGTTGAAATTGTATTTTCGCAAAACCTGCATTTCTGAGTTTTTCAAATGTCAATGGGTCCGCCGGCCAGTCAGTATGAATCCTTGAGAATCCTCGAAAATTCCACCAGAAAATCGGTCCATAGACCCTATAGTGTGTCCTTTTTTACTTGTTTGTGGGTTGAAAAAAACATGAGTGTGTGCGAAAGTACGGACTAATTTCCCTGCTGGTAGAAGTTATCTTTTTGCCATGCAGTATTTTTCAGCCTAAATAACTTTGGATTTAGATTCCTCTACGAGATAAGCAATACGGGTTCCCAGACAGGACTAAGCAGATGATCGATTAACTCGAAAGCCAGGTAATCCCCCAGCCTAAACTGTCACGCCGCTCTGATTCGCCTAGCCCCTGAGAAGAAGCAAGACGGCTTCACTTTTTCAGCGAGGATGCGCAATGAGCTCGTTTCTCAGTGCGCCTGATAATGCCTCGTAAATACAAAACTGGAAATGCGATGGAAACGAAGGCTTTCTTAGATTCTCACCAATTCGTGAACAGATTCTCCAATGCAGACAGACTACAGAGCCAGGATGGCAGCAGGTGCCACGGGCCTTCGGCCAGACAATTTCGGAGGCAATTTCCATTTAGCTCCATTGTGAAGTTTATAAATTTGTCAAAAAAAGATGTTACGATTCGGAAATTGCGTTGTAACCATGGCGCCAACCTCAAAAAGACGAATTTCGCGTGGACTAGAGTCGATTGAATTCCGCCCCTCGCACGCAACAGCCGAGCACGTCAAAATTTCGTATAAATTCCAAATTTATCGATTATGTCGACGGATAAAAAAGCGCCAGCCTGGAATCTTTATTATACGTGGAGCCAAAAGCACTAGGCCAGCTAATAACGGTGTTATTGGCTCAGTAGGACCATAAATAACCCTGAAAAATGGTTCAAACCATAGATATCCGTAATTCACTGAAAATTTCTCTCAAAAAATCGCGTAAATCTCCCGCAGAATTTTGGAAAGCGCAGCTTATTAATAACTATGCACAGGCTTCATGAGGGCGACTAAATTTATCGGTTCACCAATTTATCTACTTTTCCCCAAAAACTGCTCGCCCAGGGGAGATCTTATTGACCCAATTGTTTCAAACTGCACATGATGCAGATTTAATGGGGATGATCATAGGGTTGAGCCCAAGTTTTTGATTCAACTTTATCCTATCTCAACCCACAGCCCTATAAATTAAAACTTAAAAATATCGATACCACTGCACCATCCCGAGCAAAAAAAAAGGCCCCTGAACTCTGCATGCAGAGGTACAGTAGGTGGTTCCAGAGCCTTAACTGTTTGCTGCCCTGGAGGCTGAGGAAGAGGGTCGGTTTAAGGGCCCTTGACGTAGACGACTTAAAAACTCAGTTGTCTGTTAAGAGCTGACAGGATGGGAGTTTGCAGCGTTTAATTTTACCTGGCTTCAAATGATAGGTTTCGACACGGGCTATGATGCACAACCCGCCTCCATTATCTGCCTCCCCAACCATGCAGTCATCGTTATCTGGAATGTCATGCGTTCGATGGCCATTTATATTTATGCCAATGAAACGAATACTATGATTAATGTACGTGGGGGAAATTGCAGCCTTGCTGGCCAGCAGTGCATTGTGGGTGAGACGCGCCACTTTTCCAGACTGCACCTATGCACTTGACTGAAGGGAAAAGTTCCACTCCCCAACTCCCAACGTTGTACTTGTCCATGTACTTTGTTCCCCAACACAACAACATCGTCACCCAAGATATTATGTTATTACCATTCACAGTACGAGAGTTAATCAGACAAGTTCTTGCCATCTGAAGTTGACCTTTCAGGCACTGTCAAGATTTCCTTACATTCATTAGGTGATATAATGGCAAATTTACTGTTTATATGCAGAAATTAAAGCGCACTTCCACTTCAACCACGTATACATGACCATACTAAAGGCAAGGTGACCACCATCATCCTCATGTACTTGTCAAAGTACTTTGATCCCCAAAACAACAGCATCGTCACCCAAGATATCATGTTATTACCATTCAAAGTACGACAGTTATCGAGACAAATTCTGATGGCAACTTGCCATCTACATTAAACTTTTTAAGAACTGATAAGGTTTTCTTACAGTGTTTAGATGCAGAAATTAAGTGCATTTGCTAAAAATCCATTTCCATCATGCATACACACATATATGTACATGGCCATGCATACTTAATTTTTCCCCTGGTGCTAGTAAAACTCTGCAAAACACTCAGAATCTCCTGCTTCATAAAAAAGCTTCGCTGCATCTGGTTTTAGTTACCACAAACTAAAGAAATTAACATGAGGCACGTGTTCGTCTCAAGTCTGTTTAAAGTGTGTACATGGTACGCTACTTTGATGTAAGTCTTGTTTTTTGTCTTCGATGAAGCCACCCCATGGAGTTTCTCAAGCTAAATTCATAAAATCAACTTTAGCTAAGACAAACACGTACAGTATGATTACATGACAGGCGACTATGACGCCAACATCTACAGGATGCGCTCATTGGTTGGACATCTGAAATTCTGAATAGATGGTCGTTTGGACATTCGCACCACGTCAACGTGCTGATCGGTTCAACTGTGACCGGATGTAGTTTGATGGAACGGGATTCCGTCGCCTCCACCATCCACCACGATAATGATTGGGTGCAGGACTGCAGGGTGCGAGCCACCCATGCTCAGGGTGGCATTAAGCCCAGGCGGCTAACGAATTGGGTTTGCTCCAGCACATTGGCGCTGTAATTGACTATGATTGAGGCAAATTTGGGGCTTCGATTTCTCAGTCTGCGGAAATAATACACGCGAGCCGAGCGATACATCTGTTAGGAAGTCGAGATTGACGAAAATTGCAGCCCCCGGTTTTAGCATAAGTCTATTTTCCAGGAAAGGGAAAAAAATTGGGGAGTCATCATCATCATCTCTGCTGCTTGCGTGCGCTCAGATATGATTCCAAATTGAATAGGGATTTTCAGCCGCTCGAAAATGGCTTCAAACGCTGCGGCCTCCGCTCAACAATTTCAGGCTAATCCAGCGATAAAAGCGAAACGATTTTCCTCGCTTTTTTAGGGCGAGCGGAGAATGTAATGCGTGTTTTGTGCAACAGTCCATGCTGATTTCTGGTAAACTCGGATATTCTACCCAAAACCCCAAATCCCTCACTTTGCGAAAAGGGGAAAATGTCTTACCGATGCTGAGCACCGTCTTACTTGGGCAAGGTCGATCTCGAGTACACGTGGAGTGCTCCCATTACATTACTCCTGAGTCGAACGTTCCAATAGATCTTGCCACGTAAACGTCCCAGGACCTTTTGACCAATATAGTTTTCTTACCTAGAAAAAAGTTTGAATATGCAAATTAGTTTCAGTTCCAGTCACACGCAATGCGACCATGAAAATTCAAAGTCAAACTTGATTTTGCTATTTTACCATCCTCTTTGGGGCAGTTAGTAAAATTATTCACTAATAAATATAAGACAAGAAGACCCAATATAACACGTTCCCTCATATTATAAGCACTGATTTTACTATTAAGTAATCCATTCCTATCACTTTTTCCATTGTTTTATTATGTAACGTGCTCATTTTTAATTTGAATGCACATCAACAGGGTTCAACCAGATCTAGAAATATGAGGGCAATTGGAAAAGCTTGAAAAGATAGGGATATACTTTGAAAAAGTTGTGGAAATTCAACAAGCCATAATACATTTTGCATACATGTAGCAAGTTGTTGGTTAACACAAAATCAGGAGATGACCATCAATTCTGTGAAGGAAATTAATAATGCAATTTTCAATATAAAAAACTAATCTAAATTTGCTCTTTCTTAATGTAAATGTATCTCCGGTTTATGAATATTATAAGCAATAAATATACATGTAGCATTCCATAGTTTGGCATACATGTACAGTATACATGTACAGTACCATGTTTGTCATATTTTTGCATTTGCAATGGTGAGAATGGTCAGGTAAATTTCTTTTAAACTCTGAAAGGTGAGGGAAGTTAAAAATTTCACCTGAAGGCACCCTAATCAATATATTAAAAAAACGAGTGTTTAATGCAATCGTCGCAAAGCAATATTTCGTCTCGTGTCTCAATTTATGAATTCAATTTCTTATTTGGGGGTAAAAAAAGGGCACAATAAATGTAATTTAGATTTTAATTTAATTATCAAGTCACGCCATGTGCTATTTTATGTTTATTCGTACGGCACGTTTTCGGCTCTAGGCAACAGTTAACTGAGGGTTCACGAACATGGCGTTGCGAGACAACAGTAAACTTTGGAATGCGGTCGCCATATTGCACTTGAAATTTATTAAAAGGAAAACAACAACTGCATAACTAACACCCACCATGCCAAACTCGTGGGAAAATTGATGCTTTTATGACCAGTGTGACTCGTGCAAATCAGTGAACTGTACATGTACAGTACGTCATACTAGGAGTTTTTATGGTTAGGTCGCTTTAATAGTATGCTGCTGCTGCATGGAGCAACTATACCTAAACTACTTTCTTGCATAAATGCATCCTTGAAAACCGAGTTTTTTTTCTAACAACGTTGTAAAATTACACGTAGGCCTACGATCTTGCAGATGCCATACATCGCGGCCCATACGCAAGTTAATAAAGCCATCTGACGTTAATTTAATAACGAACAAGATGGAAGTAGGCAGTAGCCATCACCATAAGCTTCGCAAATACACTTTCTTACATCTACACGTCATACTGTATACAAGTATAGCATCATTTGCTAAATATTCCAAGCTTGTTTTTTTTTACTCCCACCATTCGACTGCACTGGGGGCTATTTAAATTATAGCAGTTAATGGCGTGATTCGGCTCCCTCTGTTGTACATATTTACGAGTTATTTAGCATCTTACACGATGGAAATTCGGTGCAAATGCCAAAACTCAGCCTCGATGGTGTACAACATGTTCTCTGCATGCAGCCCAAAGAAAAGAAGCGCCGTTGAGACGCATCGTGCCTGAATTACAAAACAGCAAAAATATGGAAATAAGACAAGAAAAGCGGAAAAATTCGCCGCATAGATCACCTAGATTACTCGAGTGGGGTGCTTAGCAAAATTCCAGCAGAATTTCAGAGAGGAGTTTGGATACACGTCCACAGACCCCAGCAATTATGTCATTTAGGAACGTATCAAAATGGCCGCCAAGCCACGCCCATGCGTTTTGGCCGCAGCTGCGTCACGTCAGTTTGGCTTGATTTAGGGGGCGTTGCAGATCCATATCACTACAATTGTATACCGGAACTGGCACTCGCTCGTTTATGCGACACACCCCCCCCTCCCCCACCAGGGGTACGGACAGGTAAACCATCTGTTTTGCAAATTCCGCGATATGATGACCATGGTTTCATGGTATAGGACAACAGCCGCCCATTCGAAAGCACTACTTATGTGACATGGAACCGCCATTATTTGGATTGCGAATTAGGAGCTCAGCCACGCCCATGGGA
>JAQGAF010000736.1:0-41774 GCA_034687865.1 Kryphioiulus occultus | reverse complement strand
ATTTCCCCCTGATGGCAGACAACTTTTGTCTAAGACATTTCTTTGTCAAATGCTTTGTTTTACCGACATTTACATTTTTCAAGTTAAATGCCTCACCCTGTATACTTTGTAGTGAATTGAAATATGATCCTTTAATGGAGTATTAATTACTCATTTTTCACTGTACTAATTTGGCTTGTCTATTTGCCATTTACAGAATAAGAATTCTTGTCGGCAGAGACTGATCCCTGTTACTTATGTTTATCAATAGTTAAACAAGCAACAATGACAGGGTGTGCTGCATTTGGCTGTACGAATCAGTGAGAAATATCCAATGAGATGTTTTCCACGTGATCCAAAACGAAGGGCTATTTGGGCTGCGAAAGTAAAACGAGCTAATTGAAAGCCAACTAATTCAAACTACCTATGTGAGGTGAAACAATTTTGAAATACTTAATGAAATATTGTGAATTCTTACACAACTTTTTATGTAATATCAAACACAGTTTGATGTATCCCAGTGGGAAAAACCAAGGGTTGATGGAAAGTGCAAATTGAAGCACTGGGCTGTACCTACACTGTTGATGAAAATCATTTTGATAAAATGAAAGTATCAAGAGCTAAGCAGGTACTACACCACGATATGAGTGTAGGGTTAGTTTTTAGCTCCCTGCGGCTAAATTTCCAGGTAGATGGTATGCCCCATGGCGTTGGTGATGGGCCCAATTGTTGCGAAAATAGGCCAACATTAAACATTCCATAAACAAACAATCAAACAGTTATGATGAGGATGATAGGGAGTTTCTTTCTGGATTTTTATATGTAATAATTAGTAGTACAAATCAGAATTTGCCTGTAGCCATAACACTGCCTCAAGGGTGGGATACTACCAGAGATGTAAATTTGACTCGAACCGAGCAAAACTGCTTATATCACATAACTGGTTATGTGCTTCTTCATACTGTAAAAAAAATTGATACAACAAATATGAATGATTTCAATTGGTTGGTTCAAAAACTAGATTCTAATGATTACTCAGTAAATGAATACAAACATTTGTTGTATCCAACAAAAAACTGTTACAGATTGTTCCTAAACATGGAACTTGTGTTTCGTAAACTCAAAACGTATTTATGTGAACAAAATGTGATTGCAAAAAATTGGTGCTGGGCAGCATGAAAAAGATGCTGAAATAGCATGCATTTCATTTAATGATTGCAAACAATATCAAATCAAAAATATTAAAAGGTTTTCCGTTTTCCGTTTAAAATTATTTTCATGAAAAAAATACACTTTCACTACAATTTAACTGTGCCAAAAAAATCGTCACCTTGGCAGCAAAAGTGCTGCAATGGTCAAAAATACAAGTATACTTTTGGCTATGATTTGGCAGTATAATTCCAAAGTAGCACTGTAATCACATTTTCTTTTAACAATTTTTGGCAATGCCCATCCATTTTCCAGCACATTAAATACAATTGGCACTACATTTTTATAACAAATAATTGTCGAGATTGTATTGTATGTTTAATGAGTTTTGATAATTTAATTTACAACTCTATAGCCTATATTGGTCAAAATAAAAAATTATTGCACCTATTTCATCTAATAATATTTTTTTATTATTAACATACATTTTACAACAACCAGTAACTGGGTGGTTACTGGACTTTAGTTTTAAAATCTCAAGATCAGTGTATCCAAAACTTTTAATGCACTTTTCTTGTCACAAGATTAATTGTAAATAAGAGCATTTAAAAAGGTTAATGTGTGCTTGTTATTAATTTTCTGGTATGCTTTCTAAATAAAATTTACAAATAATAACAACAAAATATTTAGTGACACAAAATATCAAATAATAAAAAATGGGATTTGACAGAAATTTCCAGTACCAGTATATGTATATTTCTAGTATTTCAAGTATAGCAACATTACAGAATTTACTGTTTACCCGGCACCATGTAGGTACGAAATTATATGTAATTAGTTAAATCTCTTTGTGGCGATTTTCTTTAATACAAATGTGTCATTTTTCAAAAATGTGTCATTTTTCCTTCATGGCCACACTCTTATCTAACTATCATACAGGCTCTATTCCATCTTACAGCTCAGCACCCTCCAGCGGCAGAAACTTTAAAAAGAAAACTTAGACGCCTTTTTGATAATATAAAATTAGACTATCATCATTCGATTACCAAACATTCGCCAGATCGTCACAATCATTTATTGAAACCCTGTGGTATGCGGAGACGTATATTGAGCATTTCCGGTCAGTTTGGGTTCGTTGACCTGAGTGATCGTGTACCTTTATCGTAGCAGATTTTCGGTTTTGGATCCCAACTGGCCTTTACTGTGTTCGGTTTTCTTATTTCGAGACTAACGAACTTATTCGGATTTCCCCCATGTTCTGTTTGAGATTCTAGATAATGCTATAGATTCTTTTTTTAACCATGAAAACGAAATAATTTTTCCTTATCAGGTTGTTATTTCGACAGCTGCTCCGGTTTACAAAACAGTTTTTTTCGATATCGTCTGATTATTTGGAGCACACTATAAGAGGAACGATCGACTGTTTAGTTGCTTCTGTGCAATTCTTCGTTCTTAATCAAAATGCATTAAACAAAAACTGGGTCATCGTGATTTCGACAATGAAGTCTTGAAAACTAAAATGTCGCCGATCTTTCTGAATTTCATTTAGATACCAAGAACTTATTATTTTAAGACGATGACGAAAATTTCACTTTGTCTTGCTCCTTATGAATTTGATTGTTTCCTTAAACCCATTCTGTTAGTGAGATTTAGATTTTCAATCATCGGATAATTTTTAAATTTATAAAAGCCTCATCTTTTTGGCTTAATGAAGATTTCAATCTAAAACAGGTAACATCAAATTGTAAACATTTGCCGTTTAACTTTACGCATTCATTTGACAAATTTGATCTCACGAGTTTTTGATAACACACCTGATAAATTATGGACAAGACTTTAGTGTTTTCATAAAACAAATTGTAGCTCACGAGTTATAACTCATTGGCCACATTTTTTTGTTAAACTTTATTTCAAAGTCGATTACTAGAGATACACCCAATATCAAGGAAAATGTTGTGTTCAGACAAATTGAAAGTAATGTTCAGTGTATGTATGGTTTTGAGTGACTTTGACTGACAGAGCAATGGGACCATACCTGCTTTTCGAGTTGCCAAAAAACTTGGTAAACTCTCTAACTGGGATACCTCGCTAAGTGGAACACTTTCAGAATGCACCATAGGTGTCCCACATAGGTTTCACTGTATTGCCAAGCTGGCCCCCAGAAGGATGGCAAACCATGCGTACGCTGCTGTACCTAACGGTTGCCCTCTTCTGAGGCAGCATGGTTAAACAAAAAATACAAAGAAAATTGTATAAAAAATGAACCCGACACATTAGTCGTTCAATTCTACTCTACTCGTTCAACGCGATTCTTATATTTTTTGGTAAAGTTAGGTTTTAAAGTACAAGCTTGCCCCTGAAATATGGCAAACCATGCGTACGTTAGTGTACCTAATGATTGCCATCATCAAGGGCAGCATGGTTAAACTAAAAAACACAAAAAAAACAATAAATGGATTAAAACTAATCCGACAGCTGGCATAAGAGTCGTTCAACTTTACTCTACTGAACTCTACTCGTCCAACTCGACTTTGGTAAGGTTAGGTTCCGAAGTACAAGCTACCCCTGACGGGTGGCAAACTATGCCTACGTATATATAATTAATGATTGCCATCTTCTAGGGGCAGTACAGGTTAGGTTTATTAAAACCCCCCCAAAAAGACACAAAAACTAATAAAAGTAACAGATAAAATTCGACAGCTGACACAGGTGTCGTTCAACTCGCTCGTTGAACACAGTTCAAGTATACAAGATATGCACGTTTGAAGCACGAGCAATAAGAACGTATATCCGATGAAATCTCGAATTTTTTTGGGGGGATTTTAAATTGGACTGTGGGATTTTATTGCTTACCGGCAAAATCAGACTTGGGATGTACAGTACGACTATGGCAGTCATTATTCCACACCTCATAAGATATTTAAGTAAAGAATATGCTGGCATCTACCGGATTCACGGTGAAAGGAAAGATTAAAGCAACTCTGGAAGGAGACAAAGCTTTTGGCATACACTCCGTAAAAGTCCTTTGTCCCGCACTTCCGACTACTGGCTCCTTGCCTGATTTATGTCGCAGGTTTGGTTCTTGGAAAACTGTTGGACAGTTAGTGCCCCCATAACTTACGCCAATGTCCCTGGCTGATTATCGCCCATGGATTCACGCATCTGCCGAAATTATGCCATCCTCAGCTCGGATCATAAAACCTTATCTGGTAAGCACAGAGCCCTGGTAGCCAGCTAAAATAACATATGATGAATATACGAGCCTTGTGCAAGGCTGCCCTTTGCTTCTGCAATTTCCTTGCTCCAGTCATTGCAGGAGGATGTCCTGGTGGCTGGTTCCGAAAACTGGGTTGAATTCCTAGCAGGAAGGCAGCCAAACTAGGACCATAAATAGCAATTTCCGCCAACTCGCTTTATGACAATGGACGAGAGTAGGCATTTTGTCAGCGTAAATAAGATGAATTGGCAGGGCCTTGTTGAAGTGGTCAGGAATGAGCAACCTCGGATAAGTGGCTAAGGGACTAGGTAACTGTGGCTACAGATGATTTGAAGTGGAACTTGAAATACCCATTCTTCATCGCCTTCACTAAAGGCCCCGAAAATCGCTCCAATCTTTGTTCGCAAAATGAAACTTGGTACGTGTCGTTAGTTCAGTTGATTGTCAGATTTATCGGTTGGAAATGCCCGAAAATAAGTGGAATTGTCCACTTTGTGAGCTGATATGTTTTAAAGGATGGTAGCTTCAATTTCGCTTCTTCAAGGTAGCTTCTAAAGTACATGTAGTCAGTTTTCACGCTTTCTGTTTGGCTACACTAGGAATACTCCCGATTACTGCGGTTAATGCTATCGGGAAATAAATGTACATGTAATTGCCCTTGGCATTAACTGGTGACTTGGTACCGTAGTGCCAAAGGACGGATTTAGAATTTTTGATTATAACTCCTTGTGAGCCGAATACATGAAATAAAACTTTTGTGCTTCAATCTTCCTCCAAAAAAAGGTGTACCTTTTCATTAAACTTTTTAGGTTGTCTTGTAATGGAGGATAGACTTTATGGAGTTCCTGAACCCTCAAGACAAATACACTGTGTACCTTGTAACTTCAACCGTTTTTAGTTAAAAAAAGGTGTCCAAAATGGCTTAACGTTAGCCACAAGACCCCAAATCAAAACTGGCCATAGAAACAAATTGTCATTGTTATCCGAAATTTAATTAACTATTGTAGTACTGTATATTATAAAACAAAGTTTCTAGCGTACATATTCCCAATTCCTGTAATAATGGTTGGGGATTTGCTTCCTTAAAACGTTTCAGCAAAACGATTGAAAGCATACTAAAATGTCATCACAGTAAAGGTCGTTTAGTAAACACATTGAGGCCATTCTTACTAACAATCGTATTTGTAGCAAAAAAAGATTAAATTAAATTACATGTAACTGAAATTTACTTAGCAAATATCAACTTAAATAATTTAAAACGCTGCTAGTTTCTTAAACGGGTTAGTACGTTAGTTACTTAAATTGCAAGATTCCCCCAGACTTGGAATACCTGGAAAAGTCTAAAATTTGGCAATTCAATAAGTTAATGGTTAGTGCAAAAATCGAAATAACAAGCGATTCTGTATTCTATCTCATGTTTGGACATAAAATAGTGATAAACATAGCATTCCTTTGGAAATACATTGGCATGGCATAATTTTGCCTTTTCAGTGGTCAGGGTGGTCAGGGAAAAGTGAGGGAAGTTGAAAGGGTCAGCTCTAGGGGAACCCTGAATTAATATTTTGATGATTTTCTTCTATTTAAAGTACGGTATGGTGTAATTTTAGCGTTGGGTTTGCGAAAACCAGGCAAACTCAAGGTAAGCATTTAATTGGGGAACGAAATGTGAGACAAATGTTGTGCATTTTGTGAAAGCCGATTACAGCACAAGGCATTTTGAAGCAACTGTCAATAGTAACAGCAGCGTAGGTGTGACTTCGCTGATAAAATGCAGTCGACTGATGTTAACTTTTCTTATGTCAGTGGATGTATTTGGACCGATAATATGCCGTCATTTGGAACAGCAAAGAGCCATTATTTGGCCCAAAATTGCCGCGTTAGCTGAGTTTCATTTTCGCAGTTAGGGAGTCGCGTTTTCTCAAAGGGCCCCAGAAGCAATTGTTTTTTATGCAGCGAGTGAAATATCACTGCCTCTCAATTTGGCAACTTGCTGTCAACTTGCTGGAGTACAATGCATTGTGCAGTATGCGCTGTATCACCTGGCAATGGCTTTCCTAAGGGACATCATGATTGAGTGGATTGCATTCCTCGTCAAGATTACATCTCCGATTTTCCCCCTGCGATTCAGCCCTAAGACGTTCAAATCAAAACATCTAATCAGGGGGAAGTGATTACACACCCAGTGAACTTCAATCTCGGATGCTGCTGATTTTCCATCAGGAAAGTGTCCCGTACCAATTTTCACTGATGCAGAGAGACTAAACGTCCGTGTGGGAAAGGGTTTGTGGACAACCTACATCCAATGCGATTTCTGTTAACCAGGGTCGTTGCAGCATGAGATTGCTTGGGATCAGACTTTTTCAAGATTTGTCACCATTCCATCTGCAGCCAAGATATCTGTCTGGGCCCGTCTCAATGTGACGGCGTGATTAATGGTCTTGGTAAAAGTTCGGACACCACCGGTATTACAAACCTGTCAATCTTCTGCTAGGTCATTTTGCCACAACGTCTGGTGAACAAATTGTTCAGCACGCTATTGATAGGTGGCAATTTTTTTTCGGAAAATGGTAGCACCTTGCAAAGAAGGATTTTCGCTAAATTGAACTCTGATTGGGGTTTTGAACAAAATATTTGATTTTCAATGTTGCAATTTTGCAACTGTGCTGCTGGACCGCAGACATGTATAGCTCACACCAACTCAATTTTGCGGTATAAAGGTATAATGCTTGCCATGCCACGTTTGATGTTCTGTTTGAAGGCATATTGGAAAAGGCAAACTTAACTAAATGCTGTAGTGATGGATCCATAATGGGTGTCATGAATGAAAAGGGCTGTAGTACTCATGTCCCCAAGTCTAGACTGCCCATTTCCGAAACACAGGAACCTTGGAACACATGCCTCGGCTAATAGCAAAGTTTGGCTTTTAGTCAAATTTGAATATTAGCAGTCTGGAAACATACGCATATACATTATATTAATCATGTTAAGTTGAGTATACTGTACATGTACGATTGCTGTTTCCTAGTAGTTTGTGGCTGGAGAGTGCACACTCTATCTACATGTAAATTATGCATAATTTCATCGTCGATGGATTTCGAGTATGCTAAGCAAGTGCCCTTGAGCTTAGTTTGAAACGTAAGCACTAATTAAGTTGTTTGTTCAAATTAGGACCAGATAAAGGGGAAAACGAGATTACAAAGTAATCAGACTGGGCACTTGACCTATCAGTATTCAATGGAGCTTAAATTATATAAGTTTACAAATGTACCCTCATATAGTCAGTGCTCCATATGTGTACATCGTGTAAGTATTGCTGGCTGTTTGAATTTATCCCTTTTTATCTCGTATGTTTCTGTTTAAATTAACCTAGCCTTTGCTGCCCAATTAAGATGGCCATCCTTAAGTATACTATCGTATACCTGGTTTGCCATATTTCAGGATGAAAAAGGATATTATCTTACACTATAGTGTACATGTGTGTGCACATTTGCAGCAGGGTCTATAAGATAGTACACCCCATTTTATTTACCTTTTTCATACAAATTTAGTTGCATATTGACACATACTGTATAGCCTGTATTTAAGCAAGTGTGAAACCTGTTGATCTCAAACTGCATATGCAGTTTTAGTGTTTTAAGATTGCTGTTTTATCTGATGCCCGTAAATCCCTTTCATTTCGCAGCAGTTCAATCCTCTAGACATTTACCGCAATTTATTTGTATTGCACATTTCAGTGCAATTGCATTTATCATTGTTATGTTGGTTTATCTTATTAATGGTTTAGGAATGCTGTCGTTCCTATTGCTTCCTTGGCCATTGTGACCTAAGCCAAGCTAGTAAAACAAATTTTAAATCATCGTTTGAAGTCTTCGAATGTCTCTTTTTTCATTGCCTCTTTAAACGCTTTGTTTGCAAATATGAAATTATCTGCGTGCCCCAGAGGATGGTTGTTTTTAAAAATACAGATAATGGAAATACATATACGTGTATAGGGAATTTTGAAAAAAAAAATTAGTTCACCATTTGCCCATGTTATTTGCTGATATTAATATTCCATTTGTACCAATTGTAACAAGCCCAAGTCGAAGTTTATTATAGGAAAAGCGTGTTTTTTGAATTGCTGATGAAAATCTCTTCCAAAGTACAGCCTTAAGCTTATACAAATTCAATTTTACAATGATGGCGTCCATCATAGAATGCGGTAGTAATTGCCGATTAAATATGGCTGATTGATTACTGAGTTCAATTTTAGTAGATATCTTACCGACGGTCACTTCCTATGTGTCTAAATATTGTTGGTGTCAATTTGTATTTTTCAATAAGGGCAGATTTGGACTAGGTCTTTAAGCTACCTCCAAACTGTGTTTCTGTAGATTTTGATATCCACAAAGTTTTCTCTTCTATTGATATATTGGAATAAAAAACCGTGGAAACTGATTTGATTGCTGATCCAGCCAAAAAGGAGTTTGTAGGACTATGGATTCTGATCCCGAAAATCTCATACGTTGTCAAAATGTCCAAGTTTGAAGTCAAATTTCTCATTTGTATGCTGCTTCAATTTCGGATATTGAAGAAAATGTCAAATGCATATCCAACCTGACACATATCAGCCCAGTGAGATACATTACAATGTCCTTATGACAGTACCACTGTATGGTTGTTCAGCTTGTTTTAATTTTCTACTAAATTTCATTTTGTAATAAGAAAGTTTACAACTGCCGTTTGACTACTAAAGACGAGTACCCCCGCATAACCTAATATTCTGATTTTTAGAAACTTTCCAGGTTCTATGTCGACACAATTTGCATATAAAATGTCATACCGTAACCTACAAACATAAAATGCATTAGAATTAAGCGACCATAATTAACTCATGGCTCACTTAGTCAAATAAAAATTGATCAGTGATTTTTTTAATCCTTTACTTATCATAAGACAAAATTCACAATCGAGGTTTCATTACTTTGAAATGTGTGGCATTATCAAACCTTACCCCAGAAAATTCAAGTTTTCCATTCGACGTTTCAGGGTCAAAATACCACCTTGACAATAGCCAACTTAACTAGGTTTCCATATTTGGTAGTATGAAATATAATATGATTTTTACTATGGTCTGGCAAATTTGCTAACCGCTATAGATTGTTTAATTTATGCTCTGTTTGCAGTGTTATATAATTATAGTATTTAATGAAAAATGACCTTGCTGCACTAGCAAGGAATGGACGACAATGTATATTTCTGGGGTATGCTTTTATGACTTAGACTAGGTTTGCAGCTGTTTTATTGGGGCTAAATTGCACTTAAACCTCAGCTTAGAATGGCGATTTTCCTTGTATAAAACCTTGTATGAATGAGATTTATATATAGATTCTTTCATTGAACAGCGTATCCATGATGAATGCTATTGATGCATTGACCATGAACCCACCCCACTTACTTTCCGAAATATTTGTTATGTAAAGACTTATTACTGAACCAGGTTAATGATGGAACATACTGTACATGTACGAAAATGAAATTATTCATGTTAGTGGAACCAAGCAGTTTCCTAAATGAACTTAATGCAAATAAAAACGAAGCAAGCACAGCAATCAAACATTAAAATCGAGTGACCGCAACCCATGGATTCACTTAATCAACTCAAAATTAGCGAAATAAGCCGCATTCAATGGCGGAAAAGATTGGATTTTCAATTCGATTTAGTTCAACAACCTATACTAAAAGTAAGTAAACACCATCCATGTATGGTCAAGTGGTGAAAGCATAGACTCAATTTATCAGGCATTTACCCCTTCATCTGGAGGCCACCTAAATTGTATAGATTTTGGTAGATTTTAGGTGTAATTTGTTGCAGATGATTTTAAATATACTGTATATTTACAATGAAGCAAATGCTGAACGCAAACTGGTTTGCAAATCCGTATTAATAATTTTTCTAAAGGAGTTTTAAGAAATAGTAGTAAATGTTTGGCACACTGTATGCGAATTGTTTGAATCACATATCATACATCTAATATCATGATCTGTCATATGCCCGAAAAGTCGTTCGTCAACAGTTGTTCGCAGACAGCTGTTCGCATAATTGAAGTAATGTGCAAGTTAGGTTAAGAATCGGTTAGATGCGGTTAAGTGACCGTTATGTGAGGTTATGTGTTGGTAATGTTTCATTATGGTAGGTTAAGTTAGGTTATGTTATTAGGTTATGTGTAGGTTTTGTTAGGATAGGTTATGGAACAATTGTTGGCAAACAACTTCCCATGAACCGATCTGACAGTATACTGTGGCTAGGGAACAGTGCGCATAGTGTTGAATAAAAGTGAAACTGTTCTGATCTGGAATTCAGATAGTATTTAAACCTTTTAGCAATATTATTACCAACTAATAACACCCTTTTGAAAGTGCTATTCATAATTTGGCGGAAAGTTGTTCGCCAACAATTGTTCGCATAAGTCAATTTCTCATCCTAACCTAACCTAATCCACACCTAACTTATACATAACTTAACATAATGCGACCAACTGTTTGCGATCAAATGTTGGCGAACACATTTCCTGACACCTAGGTGGGTAACATGCGAGTTTCTGATCTGTTCATATACATGTATACGTTAAAAACCTGTTGGTTACGCTATTCATTTTGTGTTAGTAAACATATGCCATAAATAAGGCCTACTGTACTTAACTGGTTAAAACATGCACGTTGAGATTGTGGTCTACAGCGTTTCCAAAGTTATTCATTGTGATTTTCCGCTTCATTTTTTAAAAGCACTTTCTTGTCAACAAGCTTATTTACTTTGGAGATGTGTTGCTGCAAATATTATCTTGAATTATCTGCGCATTTCCTTTTCCAAGCTTATCTGCTATCCTCCTACATGTACATGCATCGCAGCTATTTTAAGATATGCTCTTAATATTTAGGAATGCAGATGCAATGCTTGTTCATGAATGTTATTCCATGATAAATGGACGCATTATCATTTTAATAATGACTGCTATGAATGTTAATATTCTTTCGGTTGCTGGCAGTCAAGGACTTTGAGCTAAAAATTCAGCTGCGTGGATTTAAGCGGTAAGCCAATTATGAAACTCTAAATTCACCGAGACGCCAAGTCGCAAAAAAGCACCAACTCACGTCCATAAATTTCATTTCTTTTTCTTCGCACAATTATTTTTATCTTAAATATTCCGATTTGCCCCTCCGTTCATTAATTTTTTTTTCATGGAATTCTGGTGTTAAAGCTGAACTCTGTCTGTGCAATCGATTCTTACAACTGAATTTCATTAGGTAGGCACAGATAACGTGAACGTGACAATAGAAGATGGAAATCTGGAACAAACATGTTTAGATCTCAAACTGTAAACAACGTGGGTCGAGAATTTGTGCGATTTCCAATATTCTGGAACAGCAAGCGTCAATTATTCTGTATTAGGGAACATCTTGAGGCACAAAAATTCCCTTTTATTTAATTAATGCGTTGCATTGGCATACTTTGCTTTTACTTTCAATTGCATCACTCAGTTCCAGTTTGTAGTATGCACGTTTTTGTATTTTAATGAAGAATGATTCCTCTGGCAAAATGAAGTTTATTAATTACGGTTTGGCATTTCGTTTTCAGTAAAAATTCATAAATTGGTCGCTTTGCATATTATACTATACGAAGACAAGTGCATCCCCTTTTCAGTTCCTAATTGGTAGCCAACCTTCCCTTAATTGGTTTGCAGTTATTACTTTGAAGCAGTTTTTTCTGAAAATGTTCCCGTTTTTTATCGAAGAGGATGTCAGATAGAATCCCAGTTTTCATTCGTCGACAGCAAGTGCATTTTTCATGGAGACCTTGGCAATCGAGCGGTTTATTGTCATTGCGTTTCTTAATAACATGCACGCATTTCGTTAGCATTATTAAGGTTAGGTTCACTGGAAACGTACATAAAGTGCATCTTATGAACTTAAAAATAAATTGGCCATGTAAGGGTTCAAATTGCAGAAGCGAAAGTATGGCTGGAAAAATATTTGTACATGTACAGCGTTATCCATTTTCTGGAAAGTCAGGGAAAATCTGGGAATGTCAGGGAAATAAGTGCCTGGGAATGAGGAAATTCGTGAAAATTTGTGAAAATGTCATTAAAATTGACATAGTTTGCATCAGGCAACTGATTTGTCATCTTTTAAAAAAAATTGGGTCAAATCCTTAGTTTTTCGTATTTAAAAAAAAATCTCGAATGCAAAGTCAGGGAAATATCTGAAAACTTGTCAGGGAATGTCAGGATAGTCGGTGGGCTGCTGTAATGATCGATAAGCAATCATGCTTCTATTTTGCTTTGACAGCATTATCCTTTTGAGGTACATGTTAAACCATTTTTGACTTAACCATGGTGCTATATTGGCGTCATAACAATAACGTGTTAAATAAGTGTAAGTGTAACTTTAATATTTTGCGGTTGCGATCAGTTTGAACACGATTTATCAAGCTTAGTGCTATTTTAAAAGCTGTTTTTTTGAAAACGAGCAAAAACATTAGCATGGGAAGTGCATTTCACTTTGCATGTCACATTTTCATAAGAATAGTACTTTGGCAAATTCAAACGTTTATGAAAATGTTTTTGGTCACGAAAAGCAACTCAACCAAATAAGCATTTAAGGAATACGTTATATCTAGGAATTCAGCAATGCGAAATAAAAGCTATCCTAAGTTTTGATTATAGATATACTGCTGGACAAAAAAACGTAGATTTTGAGAAAATAAATTAAATGAAACTAGGCAATTTTTGGGATTGTCGTTCCTAGCGTATTTTACGGATTGTCCTTTTGGACTGCGGTAACTGTTGATGTCTAGTATTGTTAAGCGTGCAGCAATGCATTCCATTTTAGTTATTTCTTTTGCTTTTTATTTATATATAACTGCGTCTCAGAGAATCGTTATGCTGATATTTGATTTCAGTAAGCTTAGTCATATTTTTTGCATATTTGATGTATTCTTGCATAATGGCACAGAAAACGGATAGAAATCTGGCTATTAATGCAGTTACCCGCATTTCTTTGTGTTCTGCTTATATATATATGCAGATCTCTTGACGCCCACGTGTTATTTACCTGAAACTGATTTTTATTCATGGCTTTCTCGGACGAATTCTTAAGTTCAACGATGCGCATCTTGTATGATTGAAAACTTTCTTAATATTAATGTGCCATCATAATGTAACGCAAGATTTTAAAACTATACATTGTATTCATGTACATGTATTTTAAAGTACAGTAATTTAAATGGCTTAAATAAGATTTCAAATAAAAAGCTTGTTTCCACCATATTAGCATTTTTAATCAAAATATATACGTTAAGTATGCATTAAAGGGTGAGGAAAAGTCTACAACTATTTCAAATATCTCAAAAACCGTGAGGGATCCCAAAACCTTCTTGACTGCGGAATCTTAATCTTGGAGAGAAAGACAAGACAAGATTAGTCTAAAATCGATCAATTAGGAACTAAGCTTAATAAACGTTTATGTGAATTTGATGAAATACTGATTCTGCTCGATAAAGCATGACAATGCAGTCATCCAGTATTTCTAATGTGTATCAATTCAGTCTTTAATGGAGACTTCAAGTATTTTCAGCCCCCCCCCCCTCAACCAATGTCAATATTCACTCTCACTTATTTATTTATTTATTTTGATACTATTTTCTGTAACTGTGGTGTGCATAGTTTCTCTAGGGCTAGGTCCACCAACAGAAGATATGAATTTATTGATATTCACGCATTCGATGTTGCTGCTATGACGATGGTAAAAAGAAATTTGGCAAACACGTACATGTACATGCAGTAGGTATGGCCGGTATACCAAAACCAGCATTGATGTTTCATACACGTCTTGTATTTAATTTCCCACTAGCCTTAGTTGGACTTGACCCTATTTCTGAAAACGGGAATTTAATTTCCCGAGATTCGTATACCCGCATGCATGCATATTGGGAATCAGGCATACCGCAAAATGAAGAACTTTAATATAGAATAAGTTTTTCACTTCAACGTTTGCTATATTTAAACATTTAATTTCCGAGTCCGGGGAGATGCATTTGTAGAATCGGAATTCCATGCCACAATCAGAAAATTGTTCCTCCACATTCAGTAGCACGAAAAGTTGCCGTTATTTTTCAGACGCCAAGGCGACGCTGTTAGAATAAGTTCTTCACACAACATGAACACTTTGCAGAAGAGGGTCTGTATGAAGTCCAATGAATCCGCTGCAGACTTTCAATCGCATTAAGAATGGCTCCCTTACCCCAGCGTAATGCAATTACCTAGAAATCCAAGAATAATCTCATTATGTGAAAAAACTAGAGAGAAACTCAGTTGCCATCGAAGGCCCGGTCACGCATTTGCAGTTGCATCAGTGGTTTGGCATTGTCTGTGTCTGCCTCATTAATGTCCAACTTTGTTGGTATTCCTAAGTTGGGCTATCCGCCAATGTTAATTAGTCCGTCTTAATTGGCCAGTTTGAGATGCGATAAATACTGGAGGACGAAACGATCAAGGTGGACCTAAGGAATTAAGCAGCCAATGCATTTAAATATTGTGGTAACTGCCTATTGCTGCAATGTTCTGCACCCTAATCCTGCCTACAGGATATGCACTATACCATCATGTACAACCCAGTTTTACTGAATTACTTAAAATTGCATATTGGAAATCAAAACATCTTAAATCTTATTTTGTCATGTGTTTTCATTGTCGACAAAATGTGATGAAATGACGCACCTGGTATCTTTATCATTACTACTGTGTCTACGTTGTATCATCTGAGATGCTCAGGCTCAGTGTTTGAAATATTTAGTCATGTTTATTTTCAAAATAAATTTACAGAAACGCTATAGTCTCTAAAATTTGCTGATTAGGAGTTAATTCAAAGACAGTGGACTCCGCGTAATGTGATTGCGGGTAATGTTATCATTCGCTTATCATTCGCTTATTCGCATTTTTGGAAGAAAATGTCTAAAATGATGTCGCGCATCGAACATTTCGAGGAATATTCTTCCAAATTTTAGAATTTCATTGACGAAAATATTCCCATTGCAGCCCCAATGACTTAATCTGACATGTTCCAGGCTGTCTGCGAATCAAATAGAGCTGGCTGATGAAAATGATTTTGATGTTGACGAATATGAAACGTGCATCTTAGTTGCAGAAACCACCAAAAAGTGATAAGATGACAAACATCTCCATGCATTAGAGTGCTTAGTTCAATCAATTTTTCCATGGCTGGAAAACAATGAAGGCATCATTTGAAATGTGCATGACCTTATTTTTATTCATTCATTTCATTTCAACTCATTGCTCTAAAATCACTAAGCACATTAGGATGGACGCCATCATCTTCATCATCATCAATGGACTAGAATTCCAATTTCTGGAATATCAACCATTCCAAGCCTTGCTTTTTTTACTGTAGTGTTAAGCACACCAAATTTGATAAACTTTGATGCTTTCCTGAGGTTTCCTTGGCCGATACAGCCAATTACTGTACATAAACTCGACTCTTGCTCAGAATAGTCACCGTACCTATATTCAAGCTAACTATATTTCCAATGCATTTTAAAATATATTTTAAGCAGTGAAATATATACAAAATATGAAATGCATTTTACAATGCATATTAAATTTTGACTAAATGAAAATACATTTCATAAGCAATGGGAAATTTTCACAATTTATAATATGTAAAATCGTTATACGTTCTTGTGTAAAAATGCCTAATTTCCTGTTGTATGTAAATGAAATATAGAACCTGCACGCAGTTATACTTTCAAACAAATAGTTTTGAAATACTTAATTCCAATTGGGCTGTAAGCCTGCCAATTTATGCCAAAGTAATACTTTTGGCAAGCTAAACAGGACAATTTTTCAAAAAAACATTTCCCAGGCTGAACAACTGTAACTTGTTTTGCATTTAATTACAATGACAGTAAAAATGTGCGTTTAATACTAATTGTTAGAAGTAATTTTTCATGTATTTTTAATGTATGGAGTAATGCATTATTAAACGCATGGAACATTTGGTGTTGCATAAGTGAATGCATTTTGCAATACATTTTTAAATATATTTTTTGCAATCATTTTGTCTGCCAATCTATATATGTATTTTCAAATGCATTGTGAAATGCATTTTATATAATGCATTTCAAAACATATTTTTTGGCATATGGATAAGTGACAGAAAAATACAGAACTTAGACTTCTACTTATCCGCAATTTTTGATTTTGATTTCATGCATGACATCTGTGTCAGAAGGCGTTATCAAGGTTGTTGTACACTAGCTGGTCCACCCTTCATTTTTCTGACTGCACCCTGTTGCTCCATCATTGCATCATGAAGGCATTAAAACCAGTGTCCTCACAACTGTCCAGTTAATTGCAACGTGCTCGAATATTTGATGATCTTGCCAATAAGCAGTTCTATGAGCTGAAAATTGTCACTCTCCAATGCGTCCCAATAGCTAGGGAGGGCTCCCTGGTGCCAAGCAGCTTTTAAAAGTAATAACATTTTATTTACGCTGTGCAATTTGTATTATTAAATAGTCGCTTTTAATTTTCTGTGACCTATTCTGGCTCGGCCATATAAACGAGGTTAATTATTATTAACAGTGACGTCAGCCATATACGTGGAGCGGCGGTCTACCATCAGTGATCATAATTATGGCTTTTATTACCCACAGCCTTCCTGTATGTTCGCATTGATCTCCATCCTGCTTTTATTGCCCTACTAGCGTGCGCTTCCTTTCCCCTAGGGCATTCTTGTTTGTTTTCATATTTTCCAGACAAAACGTTGTTTCCATAACGGATTTCTGTCCGTGTGCCATAGAATGTCAAGAATTTGAGCATATCTTATTAAGATCTTTTCGCGTTTATTTGCTAGGCAGATAATTTGATAGGTCTATTAATGGGTTTCGAGCATACTTAGCGTTTTATTCGCCGAAAACGCACCTCGAAAAGGAAATTCCGAAAACTTACCATTATTCGTTTCGTATGTTGCGTTTTATTCCGTACGAAAGAGAAATGAATCAGTGTGACCACCTCTTTAATAAATATGTCCCTATACAGAATGGCATAAGATGGCACTAATGCATAGGGATAAAGTAAAGTTAATCCCTAGCTGATCTGGCATCACAGAGTTTTCGTTTGAGAAATCGTAGCCTACGAATAAAACCGATTTATTTGTAGCCAGAAAGGGGTTATCCCAGAAAACACAGAAAAAATGGCGGCTATGACATAAAGTAAACATGTTTTCGTAGGCCAAAGTTTTCGGCGAATAAAACGCTAAGTCCCTATTGTCTTATTTGGTGTACCATTTCCAGATTCCATTGTGGTTAAATGTGCAATTGTACATAATCGACCAAATAAGCCAGATTGGCAATTTTTTTTCCTGATATTGCCACAACTTCAGGTCATGTGATTTTTAAATTGCCCTCATCTTTTCATGATGAACACATATGCTATGGAATGAAATATGATGACTAAATGTACGTGTTAACAAATTTATTACCAAATGAACATCCAATCTACTAACTTACACTTATTAAATTAATCCGGAGGTTTTCTAATGCATGGTTCTCCCATCCTGGAAAACCTGGAAAGTCTGGAATAATTGATTTAATGAATCAACATTGGATGTTGAGGTCCCTTTTTGACTCCCTAACTATTTTTCCGGAATTGTTAAAGCCTAGTCCGAATTTGAAAATTGTTAAGAACGACGAGTTTAGCCAATAAAAGCTTGCATTGAGACTACAAATAGTTTCTTTGATTTATTTTGATTTTCTGGTATAACAGAATCAGTCCATATACGGTCCATCCCAGGTCCCAATGTCCTTTTTGACATCAGAATCGTATTCCCCAAACCGACTTCCTATTACTTAGTGTTAGTCTCAGATTTCTTCAGCAGTTTCATAACTAATTGGCTAGTTACTGGTATGTGGAACACCCTGTATATCTGTCCATCTGCAGTAGTATTTTATTCTGGAACTTGCCACTGCAATGTAATCTATTTTTCACTTTGTTTTCTTTGTTTCTCTAGACGTGATTTCATTTTCTAGGTTGCATGGGAAATCAGTTTAACCAAATAATGTCGCCTTGCAGCACAGGGATATCAAATATTGAATGGTTTCTATCACTCATCACTTGTTTTGCATCAGTGCATTTTCTTTAATACTTTTGTTATGTCTTGGGCCCTTGGCATCAGCCAGTAGTCCATTTTGTTTCGGACTGTTTATATTCCAACTCACGTGATAGAAATGTATACAGCTTGTATAAGAATGTGGACTTGTTGAAACGTTGGCAAAGAAAGCAGTTTTAGAATAAAATTTCTTTGTACGATATTACCAATATAATGAAAATAATGTACACCAAATATACTAGCATCATATGCTGGCAATTACATTGATCAAAATGATTGTAGTATTACAATTAGAAACCACATTGAAAAGCCCAGCGGATGTGTTATAAACTTTCATGTACATTATGCTAAACCCTAATGCTCGTCGTTTTCTCAAATTCCGAATATGTAATGTTATGCTCATTAATTTGCAGAAGGGAAATAGGTAAAAAATTTAAAAAATAAGATTACCAAACAAAATGCAATGATTCAGAGCAGTCAGGGCTAACTTTTAAGAAGCATCCTATATATGATTTGATTATTAGTCCAGAACTTTCATGAGAAGGCCCCATGCATCTTAATCGACACAAAAATGTTCTTTAATGTACAGCATGGGCGATTCCCCATGACATCTGCTTGCCCAGATTGCTGCAGAAATTTTCATTATTTCTAAATGTCATTTATTCCACCCTGGGAAATACGGCCCAATAAGCAATAATTTCCGTTCGCAATGCTCGAGTGTTTTAGAAATGTTATTAATCGTCCATATATTTGTGTCAAAAACGCTTGCATTGCATCAATATTTCCCCTTGAGCAGCTGCAAGCGCCGTCATTATTTCTCAGAAAACATTAAGTTTCGCTCTAGGTTTGTAGCAAAACAAAACGAATGCTCCAGGCATATGCATTTGACAAAACAGTTCACATCAATCTGCAATAACACTCGAACGTATTGCTCAACTGCATGGTCTGTTTATCCATGTTGGTAGGTTTAGGTATCCGCTCCTTCTCATATATTAACTGAAAGTAATTAACTAACAGTTTATCTTGAGCACATAATACTATAACGTGTATACCGAGCACATAATTCTAACTGCTACCGACAGGCTCCTACATTGCATGGGGGTTAATACCAAAGTTACTAAGTTATTCTGAGCGATGACATTGCTCTGAAATTTAAAATACCGTGACATTTTACGTTCCAGAGCAGCCCGCAATTAAACTAATCATCCACGACTAAAACTAACACTCGATAGCCAGATAGTTAAAAAAGTAAGCGTTTAAGCCTTGTTTGGAAAAAAATTAGGAAGTTTATAAATCGCGCTCAATGTCAAATATCGTTACCGACTCCACAGCAATTTCTGATCAATTAAAAATTTAATGATTGGCATTTCTAACACTCACATTGTCACGTTACTGCACGTTTTTCATATTATTCGAAAACCGTCAAATTGTTATATGGATCTAATTTCAAACAAAAAATTACCTACAGCGTTTCCATCAATATGAATATTTTTTTTAAATTTCGAAAGAAGTTTGCGTCGTTATTAATATTATTGCAGCAAAAAAAATCCCTTTTATTTTTCAAACATTTAGCCAACATCATTCCCTTTTTAATACAATTATTATTTCTTTTTACGAAATTGTGGGCTAAAATCCATCATTTTGATTTTTAAACTCTTTAAAGTTTTTGCTGTATAGCATTTGAAATGGAATATTCATTTCCCATCTGATCTGTTAAAAATACATAATATTAATTTCATTTTATTTTGTTCAATGTGAAAGCGTATTTCCAAATCGGCAGGACATGGGGAAGGGGGGTTTAAATAAAAACCATGAAAATTTCCGGACGTCCTTTATGGATGGCCCTTTATTGCACCCCCAATAACCGTTCATAAAATACATTTTCTTGTGTTAGTAGGACAGCATCTCATTGATATCCTTTTTCTTTGCATTTGGTGGTGGGTATGGAATTTCCTTCACTGTAACGTCTAAGTTTTGAAAACTCGCTCATTGTTCCTTGACTATATGCTCGCTTTTTAGGGCTGTGCTACGGAATATGCCCATGTGAAAGTGGGCTTCTCCTAACTGCTAGTAGACTGGCAGTGATTGCCTGATTTGTCACCCCTCAATTCTTAGTGGTTCTCGCTAGTTATTATACCAGTCACAAAGAAATACATGTACATGTATACGATTCTCCTTTCCCCTTAAAATTCTGTAAAATTGGAATTTTCAACGGTCCCCAGAATTAATTCCGCTGCGTGCGTGATATTTCGGAAATTTAAATCTCATGCAGCAATGGTTTCGGTCACCCTTCTTTTTATCAGAGGTTCTCTTCGAAATTCGCGACAGTGACAGCTTTTAATAGAATTTATCGATTTAGTCTGTGTCATTTATTGCGGCAGTACGAGTCGATGCTGCGGTGGACACTCTCAGCATATGAATTCGTGCGGCCTTCGTTGACCTCCCATTGGGCCTGCATTCGCTTCGGCCCCAAATTCAAATTTCCTTCCAACAGCTTTTCAGAAATCTCTACCAGCTTGCCAGAAATATCGCTTGTTTGTTATTTCAACGTGTTTGCTCCAATGCGAGTCTCGTGTTTATCCCCGCACGACACGTCGCGTCCAGTAAATAAGCAAGTCGCAAAATGCGATACCATAATCCACCTTTCAATGGACCTTTCATTTCCTTGACTTGCCTCAGGACCTTGAAATCTCAAAATACGCTCCAACTTAATTGAAATTGACATGAGCTAAACTTGCCGCTGAAGGCAACAGTAATGTACATGTACATGGTAGTGACGTGAATAAGTGCTGTAGAGAAGATTCTAATTTCCCTTATGGAAAAAATTGATTACATGCTGGGTATTTTCCAAGACACTCCTAGCTTTTGTTGAGTTTTTTTTGTATTGAAAACTGTAGCATTCCTTTGCAAAAGTTGTGCAAAAATGAATGGATATCAAGTTAAGTGAGTCTGGCACCCGAGCCCTTTTCCACAAACTGTATAAGTATTAGTGCACAAGTAACAAATGTATGGAGTAGAAAAATATGGGATGTTAGTAATGTGTTCCACCAATGATATTGAACAACGTTTATGCTATAATAATGATATTGGTAACTCTAGCATTTCGATAAAATGTACTTGTAACTTATAAGGCATGGATGGCATTAGTAAGATACTGTATGTGCACACAAAGCAAAAGTGGGCTTCTCCTGACAGCTCAAAGGCTTTGTGGAGGCAACATGCAAATTTAATCTGACATAATCTAATCTAACCTAATGTATGCTTATCGGTTATACAGTAGATGAGATTAGTTTAGGTTATATCGGGTTAGGCCATTGAGGTTAGGTTAGGTAAAACAGAAACATTTGAAAGCTATCCAGTCAAGCTTACGTGCTGTTTTGGGAAACCCAACTGTGTATAGGAAGGTGTGCACATACCCTACTAATACCGGTTTAGTTATAAAACAAAGTGTAGAAATTTTCTGTTGTGCAAGTTGAACACAAACACTTCATACTACAAGTTCAACTCCATACCTTAGTGGAATAGTGCTCGGGCATTAGTTTAGAGAGGATATTAATTTAGACAGGATAAACTTTAATCATTCGACCATTAGATTTCGTACCAGATTCACCAACATGGCGTGGACTTGTAGAGGTCCTGTTTGGAGTAATACGGTACATACAGTACAAATGTCTATGTTCCATAACTCTCTACACTTTGTGTTATTCCTCCACCTTACAAGTTCCAAGTACATTTAATCGAATGGTAATAGTTTCGAACACGTTGTTCGATTTCATTGGTGGAACACAATTCCACAAGCCCATATTATTTCTGCCATTATATTTGTAACTTGTGCTCTAATACTTGTACACCTTTGTGGAATAGGGCCGTGGTGACATAGAGGACATCAATTTCTGCAGAGAATTCTTCACATAAGCAGTTTGAGCCAATTCATACTTCTCATTGAACACACGTCAGTTATGATTCCTTTTTTCTTAATTCTATGTGGACGTGAATTCTTCCAGGTGGCGCTCACAGGGAGCATCTTGATCTAAAAGTAGGCTACAGAATACGTTTCCACATTGTGTGCAATTCACCTCCAGCTATGCTTTCCAATGTCAATTATGCAAATTCTTCCATGCTAAAATAGCTGGCTCTGGAAAAGTACACGAAGGGTGGCAGCACCAAACAGTGCACTTCAGGTATCGGGAAACTCGCAAAGTGGTGTTGGCAGCAAGTTTATCGCCTAATTCATGGCTTCATTCGCGAAGTCTTTGTGTTTTCTTAAGAAAGTATCAGCCAAAGCCTTAGTGCCTAGAAAGTGCAGAACTGTCATTAGCATTAACACTTATTCAGCGGGGCGGAAGCGAAGCCTAATGTGGACACGCATGGCAAGTTCTCAAAGTAAACTCTTCTGTAATATATTTGCTGCTGATGCATAATATATGCCCCTATAATTTGCTGCCAGGAGTGAGGAGGAAGATCAGCAATTTGCTGTCACTTAGATCTTCTCTTCGCTATATTTCCCGCATTTTTCAAACAATTTCGGGCCCAGTTTGTCAAATAATCTGCGACGATAACAGGCAACTAGCTGCGCGACATAAATACTATCTGCAAGACACGAAGCAATAATTTTGATGCAATGCATCGTCTGCGCTGGAATAACCTCCTTTTGCATCTCCAAATTATCGCCTTGACTCCCAACTTTACCCATACATCTTATTTTATTCACGGTGGCTTTACCATGAAATGCACCACCATTAATCACAGCGCAACTTGGGTTAGTTTTCGCCTGTGCCATACAAGCAAATGCGCAATTTTGGACCCAACTGCACACCCGTGTACAAGTTTAACAAGGTTATAGGTTTTATCCGAAATTCCCTTTTACAACCTTTCTATTAACTTGATGTGTTTCATCTCTGTCTGTCACGGATATTCACGAGAGCATTTTAAAATTAATTGTGTAAAATTACTAATGTAAAATTTGTGTTAAAAGATAAATCGTTGGATGTCGCCCACTTTGATTACCTACCAAATTACCGAATGATAATGTTCCATAAGCGTAGACCGCATTTTGCCAAACTTGTTTAATTAGTTAGAAGAGTTCTTTACACGGACCAGTAAAACCAGCAGTACTAGGACAACGGTCTTATGGAATAGGAATTATTGAACAACAGAATTGTAGCTCCCATGTGTTAAATTGACAAACAAAACTAATTAAACACGTGCGTATTAAAATTGTCATTGTCACATCAGTAAAAATGATTAAATCCTTACTAAGCTCACGCATGACGTGTTTATTAAATTTAAATTTTAGATAAGTGTAAACTGACTGATTTCTTGATGACTTAAGAGTACTTCTGGGACCGACGAGAGTTTCGAACCCACGTGACATCTCTCCAATAATAGGGGCCCCAAAATGGCGTCCAAAAAGAACGTCATTTTCTTGTTATTTTAACATGCTGAAGAAGTGATTATTTGGAGGACTACACATGCTTTTATCATGCATCACTTTGAAAAGGCACTTTATAGCCAAATCTTTCAAATACATTAGAACATGGACGACTAGGAGTTTCAGTATGTTTCCTTCAGAATACTTGCAACGGTGTCTGTAGCTGACATGTTTGCTGCTTGTGCTTTTCAGTGTTTGCTGTTGGTCGCATCCTGCTTATCCTATCCAATGTACACGTAGGCCTGCATCTTGTAGTCATCGTTGATTTCGCACATCAGGAATGTGTTTTTATGAGGGTGTGTTATCATAATACTTCGCCACACAATTCTTCCCTGGAAAATAATGTCCTTCCCTCAGGCCATGCCAGCATTGTATCTTCTTCCATTGCTTTCATTTTTGAGCATAAACAAGATTTTACGACTTCTTCTACTTGCGTCTCGTCAATACTCTTCCGCACTTCGCAGAAAACCACAAAGATACAGGCCAGCGATAATGCACACTTCAAAGGTCAAGCAGACATAATCAATTCAGAACATCTCAGTTAATTAACTTCCTTTACGAGCCAAACATGAGGTTTGGATGATGCCTTCGTTTGCCTTGCAGTTTCCCCAACTGTTATTCTGCTAACATTCATGTACATGTATGGCACTATCATATCCAGCTGTCGACAAATACATATCTCTACTGTGTGCTGTAATGTTTAAAAATTGATACTGTTGGTCTTTTTGACAAGGGTTTTTATGCCATTGAACTGGGAAAGCCAGAAGTAACTTTTACATAATGTTGACCTCTATTACAAATCTGGAGCATAGTTATTCCAAAAACATCTTTAGTAAGTATACATGCTAATATTTTCAACTGTAAATTAGGGTTATTCTATTTTATTTCCTAGTCAGCATCAGTTGCTAAGTGTTTTCACTCAGCCAACTAATTAAATATTTAGGAAAGCATATTTTGATGATGATGTACATGTATAAGAGCCTAAGATGCATAATTTCAAATTAATTCATGGAGGAGAAAAGATTATAATGCGACTTTAATTTATGTTTTCATTTATCTTGCGCATGTTTGGCAAGTTGTCTTCTCGGAGTTTTGCTGATATCATGAAAATTTCTTTTATTCAGGAAATAACAACTGTTTGGAGAATTTTCACTCAACAAGTTCTTGGGAAATTCACTAAAGGTAAGCACATCAATGAAAATAGTTTAATCATTCAATATACGGTAGAATTAACAACTGTTAGGATCATTGTCATCACTGTTGACAGGTTCTATAAAACAACAGTTTTGTTAATTTGACAATTGGCAATACAAGTGCATGTGTGCTCATTTGAAGATCTCTCATAGGAATTCTAAAATTCCTAACAGAGAGCCCAGCTGAAATTACATGGGCTTAAAACACATACCTTTTTTGCAGATCTTCTGTCATGATTTATGATAAATAACCCCAGAGTGTAATTAGGCCTTCAACAGTTATTGGAAACTGTTGTTTTTACAAATACAGGATGAGTTAAATTCAGAGTAAGCTGAGTACAACTAACTAGTCTCATACTGATATTTTTAAATGATCATTGAATATAAGAACATCATTTTTTTGTAAAATACATATTTGCTTTTCCTGAAGTTTCCTGCATGATCTCTTTATTACTCGAAGTGTACTAAACTTGGGGGATGACTTCTAGTGCTTCACTTTGGTAGTTTCAAAACATCCGTGTTTAATGTTTTGATTCCCTTGGTATTTCTTCGCTGTTCTACCACAACCCCGGTTATCCGGCAATGGGCATAACCCACAGTCATCCACAGATAGACCTGAGAAAGTATTCCAAGAAAGTGAAAAACTTCTGGTTTTTATGAACTTTACCTAAATTTTATGCTTTCGAATATACCACTTGCATTTATTGAAAAATAATTTAAAAAAATCAAAATGTGGAAATCCAAATAAATCTCAAATTCGTAAACATGCATTAATTTACAGTGCATATAGTACCTGTATTGAAATTTGCGCAACTATTCCCCGTCATGAAAATGCTGAAATCACTTCAATGACTCACATTACCAACATTTTGGCAATTGTATGTAAACTTTGAAAAATGTAGGTTTTGAAAGTACCCATTATAGTTTATATTGAGAATGCACATGTATATACGCTGTATAAAATATATATATTGGCCTTTGTTGCATAACGCACTGAATGAAAAATTAAACAGACAAAAACGGCCGCTAATGGATGAGCACTAGCTTTTATGTACTTCTTAAGTGCATGGACATCAAGGACAAGTTATACATGTAATTTTCAACCAACCAACTTTGTTGGACTAGTTGTGTTGCGCCTAAGTTTGTAATGGACCTTTAGAAAGTTATTTTAGACATACTTACCGGCAAGTTATCGCGTAACAATTGATTGTATTAAAAGATTATGTATGTATTTTCTAAGGAAGGAAGTAAGAAACGATTGCCCCTTAAAGTTGGCAAACACTGCTACCAGCGCTGTTAGCAGTGATTGCTTGCTTTTATATCACAACTTTAACTTGTGTTTCATCTGTCTGTAGCCATTTCAAATGACTAACCACCGTCCTATAGCTTGCTGAATCTTGTTACACATCTTAATTTCCCCAACCAATTGATTTTATTCAAAGTTGAGGGACAAATGTCGCTACCTTCACGTGATTATTGGCAATCGTAAACGTACAAAAATACATTCGATACCGCGGGTTGACGAGTTTTAAAATACGTAGAGCCTATATTCCCTATATACATTGTGAAACGTATGTCTTCTCCTCCCGATTATCTTCGATATGGCACCAGCTAGTTAAAATCTGCAATTAAATTGAGGAGGAATGGAAAATTCCATACGCATCATAAACTTAGTGTAATTCGTTCATTTGCGGGATTTTTATATCAAACGAAAAGTCGTGCATTACATAAATGAATTGCGGGAAAGGTCGCTGTTATTTCTTGGGTAACTTTTCAGTTCTCAGTTTAACTTTGACGCCCTAATGCGTGCAACAAACAAAATGCCCGTTTGATTAGCTTATGCATGACATGAGTATTAATTGTTCATGTATATGATGTGAAATACAGTACCATATACACCGCAGCGAGCTTTACTGTAATATATTCTGCATTGCAGGGCTGCATACTTGATAAAATTAACTTGCCAATTAATTTTACGATTGACATTTTAATGTCATAAATACACATTAGACTATTTTAACGACTCACCCTATATACATGGTGTTTCAGAAGTCATGATCACAATTGTAATGGCTGGTAGTTCTCATGAAAATAAACACAAATGTCCTTAAGGACCTAGGTCCGAAAACGGCCCATTTCCGAGGTAAAGGGGCCCATTACCCTAAATTACAAAAATTACACCCTAAAAGCACACCTTGGTTATCTGTTCATCCAGGCGTTCATCCAAATGAAAAAGGTGATAGAAATCGCATAACCAAGCAAAAATGTCACTAATAACATAAAGTAGATCCAAAAATGTTCCATTTCCTAGATGCAGGGTTTGGCTGCTCATGCATGTTAGTTCTTGGAAATCTGGTACCTGCATCTCAGAAAAGTGATACGCATGATGGTCATTATTAACTATTCTCAACAGATGTAGGGTTGATCAAAAATGTATTATATGACGTCTATTTTTGTGACAGCCATCTACAATTCTAAGGAAAAATGTTCCGTAAACTGAAACCGGTCAATAAATTGTCTTCGCGTTTGTCAGATTTTAACTAAAGATATTGGAAAAGCTGCCTTTTATCCCAGCGTATAAACTACTGTCAGTTGAATCACATGCGGGCTGTGGCTGATGGTGATGTTTGCTGAACCAAAAAACATCAACATTGCTTTACAGCTGTAGGGAATGCGATCATTTAGCACTTTTCACAATCCAAGGCAAGATCCGTGGCTATTTTTTGTCCGATTTCCTTCGCTACTTCCATCAACATGTCTTCCAAACGGCCAGTGGGTCAAAGGAATTATCTTGTTCATCTCGCAGGCTTCTCACCAGAATGCTTTGGGCCAATTAAGAATAAATGATGTGTTTCGGTGCTTTGTTAAATCGCAATTACGGAAGTCTCTTATCGCATTGCAGCCAATTGAAACTCGCTCAGTGAGATTTTCCCCAGAATCCTTTGTCCTCTCCACTTAATCAGACTTACGATTCACGATGCTTTGGCCATATCTGATCGAATTCAACCCTGCACCTCCTTGAAGATGGAGACTCAAATTAAATTAAGCTTCTCCATTTCGTGGAGTTAGTCCCTGCTTCGGGACAGGACTTGACATGATTGGTTCGATATCAATCAGTATTTCTCCAGAACTTCTTGCGCGTGTTGGTAAAGCTAGGTGAAGAGTCAGAGGCCAAGTCATTAAGATAAATTTGGATTTGCTGCAGTAAATCCCTATGCAATCTTTAAAATAACCTTAGTCGTCACCTTTGTTTTGCGAATAGCAAATACAGGCTTTAGCAGCTTAAGACAGGGCCAAACTTCCTTGTACAAGTTGTAATTAGTGTAATGTGCGCATTTGGGCAATTTAATTACTTTGCCTAAAGTTAGTTATGATTTAGATTTTACCCTTGTAGGCAACGATGCATTGCAGAAAAGCTAACTGTACATTCATGGTACCAAGATGGTTCAAAGTTTAGCTTCGACGCCATAATAAATTTAGCACTTAACATAACATGAAAACGACACGTTTATTGTTTATTACATGAAATTTTGTACCCCGCGGAGAACTTCCTGTCATGCATTCGTGCAATGCATGATTGCATACAAGCGTAAAACGTTAATGACAACTGTAACTTTCTTATCGACAATTAAATGGCTCAGATGCACACATTACACTAATTTTACGACGATGATAATAGTGATATGCTTTCTGGAATCCTCGACTACGTGAATAAAATTGTGAGGGGCATCGAAACAGTATCACATGAACCAAATATTGTTCCTGTATTTTACTTCGAAGTCCTGTTATCAATTTTTAAAGTTGTAAACTACCTTTATAAACACCCTGTATATCTTGCACGTATGTTCAGTCTCATTACCCTTGTTCAATAACAAATTTCAACATGTCTAGAAACGCATTTATAACAGGTTGTGTACACGTTGCCCGATCTGGACATGTCCAACCACAGCTTCCAACATGTTCCGATATATACAAAAATCATTTTTGTATCCAACTCGATGTGGATATAACGATACAATGTTGGACAACATTATGGATAACATTGCATTGCACAAAGTTTCAATGTGTTGCGAGACAGCTCTACATACATGCTGTAATCTCTCCGGTCCAGCTCTATCATTGTCATTGAAGACTTTTATGGATCATCATGCTTATGGGACTTTCATTCACTGTTTCCAAAGGTCGCAAAATTGGGATAGTATGGGTGCAGTAATTATACGTAACAGCGTAACTGGCCATTCATTTCTGAACACAACTTGCATTAAACACTGGAAATGGACACTATCATAACTATGATCCTCTATCCTGGATATATCTAGATGGAATTCCCAAGCCACTTATAGCAATATTGATTGACTGCCATGCACTTGTTCATTATCTGGATCTAGAACAGAGAAGCATTGACATGTAATGCGCTTTTCGGTTATGATCATTGACCTCAATCTTTGTTTATTACCGACCGTTGTGACAAGCTGCCAACTATAATATTGACCGAATTTTCTGAGAGCAAACTTGTGAGTGCATTTCTGGAATCTTATATTGTGCAACACATTTTTTCTTGCTTGACTCCGAGGAATTTCCACATCCACAAATGCATTTTATGAGTTTAATCAGGAATAATATATGCTCGAAATATTTCTATGGAATTTATTTGCTATGAATAGTAAAAGGGATTTCCATGTGGAGGCGAGCATTTTGAGAATTGGCCATAAATGAGGATTACAAAAGAAAGAGACATAAAGATAATTGCCAGCAAATTTTCTTGGTGAATTTTCTTGGTCTACCATATGATCTCCAAATTCTTATTGTAACCACGTTCGAAAAATGTTCAGTAGGTCTATGCCTATAATATTTTAATGCAAGTATTAAATTTTCTCCTCTCACTTAAAAAAATAGTTTCATATTGTATACATGTAAGAATAGTTATCAGATCAATTTAGTGTTTTTAGACTTTAGGATATTGCGAAAACAGTGTTATAGATAATTCTACGAAATGGCTAAGCTTAGCCATTCGACATTTTGATGGAGCATGAAAGGAATACAAATTAGTGGGGGCACAAAAGTCGCACAATGGAACATTTTTCAAGGCATTATTCATGGAAAATTCTTAAACTGTTCATGTTTAATTTTTCATTATACTGTAAACATGTAGGTATGTTTTCTTGTCAGATCAAGTTAACGTGTTTAAACTTAGTATATTGCAAAAACATGGTTGTAGATAAGTCCATGAGATGGTTGAGCTTTAGCCATTTGCATTTTGATTGATTCTTAAATTAATGCATATTAGTGGGGGCCCATACGACTGCAGAATATTGAACGTTTTTCAATGCCTTATACTCTTGAATTGTTGAAGTTTAAATATATTTAAAAGTTCCTATTGGCGTATTTGTTTATTGATTGTAAACCTTTTGTATGTGTCGTTGGCATAAACAAACTTGCAATTTTAATACGGTGAAACAATTTTTGGCTGAATTGTTTAACGTAGTGGAATTCGGGATAATCTAGTGGAATAATCTAGATTTCAATTTTTATAAGATACCCTTTGGGTTTCTGTGTTTCATTGTTCCTTTCATGAGCCCTTCTTGGAGAGGTAATCACTTCAAGGCAGTCTGGAAAAATAGGAGATGCAAAATAGATTTTTCTAATTTGTCTTACGCATTCTTGCGAGGAAGAATAAATGAAATGACCTTTCTTGTTGTCATCTGCACGGTCTGCATATTCCTTTTAACAAGCGCAATCCAATTTTGTGAGGCTGGCTTCTTTATCGTCATTATGGGCGTGAATTACACTCGTTCTGCAGCCAAGACACTTCTTGAGTGTGGCGGCCTTCTTTAAAAGCTAACTTTCAAATAATGTTTGAAGTATCTGAGATTCCATTACGTAATTTGGAAACTAACAGCAGAATGTGCCCCACTTTAACGTCTCCGCTACAGTATATAGCAGGCCGCAGTGACGATAAATAGTTCTAAAAGCTGCGGAATTGTGGAATGAATGTTTTATGAATATTGCCATTTCGTGTAGAGTAGCACGCCAGATAGTAACTTGGGAGATCCCAGTAGTACAAATTTAGCAGAATCATAAGATATGCAAACTTGACGAGGCACTTAATGACGGCTTTGGTTCAGAAACACAGTCACAGCTTCGCTTGTCTAATAGCAGAAGCCTCTGCTGTAAAGAAATGCGAGAAAGTCGTCAAAATATATTTATTATAAAAACTTGCTACGATGAAATTGGCTAAAATTGTTCATAAGTATTAAATAAGAAATAACATGTGGTGTTCTCTTCCATAAGAGGAGAAATGCCTAATCAGATAAGAAAACCATTCTTCACCATTCCTTGTGTTCAGCCATTACGTGTCATTGAAATGTCTGTCAGACATTACCTGTCATAGTAACGTGACATAGTAACGTTAGTCAGACATTACGTTACAATAGTAACGTTTGTCAGACATTACGTGACAATAGTAACGTTTGTCAGACATTACGTGACAATAGTAACGTTTAATTGTCAGACATTACGTGACAATAGTAACGTTTGTCAGACATTACGTGACAATAGTAACGTTTGTCAGACATTACGTGTCACGTAATGTGACAGAGATCACGTATTGTCTGACAGATATCTCTGTCGCGTAATGTCTTGTGTGTTGACATTTTCGTTGAACATTTTAAATGCCATCCATGTGATTACAACCTTCCTGTTAATTTGATGCTTTTCATCTGTCTGTAACGGACCTTTACGAAGTTATTTTTAACTCAATTGGTAAACAGCTTAAATTCGCGGAAACTGTTTTTGTATTGAAAATTCATGATCGATTAATCAATCCTTTCCGTGAAATTACTGACTTTACACGTTAAAAAATACATTCGATACCGCAGCGTGGCGTCGATAAAATAAGCCTGCATTCAAAACCAATATACGAAGCGTATGTGCGTCTGGCCGTTCGGACCGCGTGATGGCCCCAGAATGCATTTCGTTTTAATAACTGCTCGAATACACATTTTTAAACAGAGTTCCCACCAACCTGGGAAACCTGGGAAAGTCAGGGAAATTTTAACTGATTGGAAAACCAGGGAAGGTCAGGGGAATTTGACAGTTTTTTTCCGAAAAGTCAGGGCATTTGCTAACTTTCAATTATAATTTCAATCCAGAATGCTAATTCAGAAGGAATAATCTATTAGGGCATTAAAAATCCAAATTAAAGAAGTGCATTAATATTTCGATGTTGTGTGAAGTATTTTACTGTATTATTCCAATTCAATAATTCTCGTCATAATCAAAGGCCATATTGATTAAAAACCATATTTATAATAAATAGCAGTTACTCTAATTAGCTATAGCTAGTTACTTATTATTAGCTTTTCCAAACTGTTTGATTATCACCTATATTGATACTCGAGGAAAGGGCCTGTTGGGATGTGACGGCTGATTTTGAAGTGTGTAACTGTTTTGGAAAGACCAATCCAGCCATCATGATGACTGACGACCAGGTGGCGAAATCCTCCTTAGCACAGCCAATTTTAGTGCTGATTTTTATTTTTGTTCATGGTGACCCTGACATTTATTAGATCCTCACATCAGTGTCGAGGGACAGCTGATGCGGTGCTCAGATTAGGAAATGGCCCATTTGCAGCTGAGATTGAGGCGTTTGAGAGCAATAAAGATCGTCTCTGTGCACGTGCAAATTGATCTATTTGACGAAAAAAAACACGATGTGCTCGACTTTTACTTTCGTGCTTCAGGCATTTTATTCCATCAAGAGGAAAGTTTTAGTGAGGATAGATTTGATCGAAGATGTTAGGCTTTTTTACGTCTTACAGTTTAATCCTGACGTTGGGCCAGTGACGATTAAAGGGGTGAGATAGGTGAAGGAAGTGGTATGGAGAGAAATTTTGGAAGTACCATTTTTATAGTTAAGAAAACAAAAATGTCAGCTAAGAAAATTACCCGTTGTATGTATGCACACGTAATCTACTAGACAGAACTGAACCTTTGAAACTGACCATCACAATGGATGAACAATAATAGAATTCACTATACCATTACATTGTGGCAATGATATATGTACAGTAGAACCTTGTAATTTGACCATCCAATTAAGGGACTGTCTCAAACTGGTCAACACATGGAACCAGACTTTGTGATGACACAGTGTTTTAATTCCGTGAACTGCATGTACTGCACTTACATTTTACAGTAAACATTCAAGAATAATCTTATTAATATGTTTATAATACAGTGCCAGTATTGCTAATGTGCTGCACATTTATCCAGCAATTACACGTACCGTACAGTAGTACTGGAATTTGAATGCAGAAACTCTGTAGTGTACAGTTTACTTAGAAATTTCATTCTGTAATATTAGAAAGCATAAACAGCACAAATCTCGAATCAAATTCTGCGATGTTTTATTTTTGAGTTTCCAATTACATGTAAATAGGAAATTTCCCCTATTTATTTCCAAGCCCCCCTTATACAGAAGGGGTTCAAAATAAAATCTTTTACCTATATAGCGACAGTTACTGTATCAGGGGTGTACAGTATGTTTTGCAAGTACTTAGTAAATTACTATCGTGTGTGTCATAGTCCATGTGGTCAACATTCAACATTCAGAGGGGAAGATGGTCAATATGTAAAGGTCAACTTACATGTGAGTAAATGTGGTGACCTTCTGGTTAGTTTAAATGTGGTCAACTAGGGAAGGTGGTCTGCTTTGGATATTCTACTGTTACCCATTTTCAAATGTCTAGGATGCATATTATATAACATGATCCTCGTTGTACATACTTTTGGTAAAATTATAAATCTTGTAAATGATTGTTTGTCTGTAGCTGGTATACTATAGTGACTTAACCATTTGTTTTTAATTGCAGCGCATTTAAAATCTATCACATATGCGATGTTTTCGCCCGCCATTTTCAGAATATTATAGGCATGTTTTTATTGAATTTTCGGCTGTAATCGATCATTTGTTATGTTTTTTTCAAATTGTCGTCTAAAGAATTTTTAACATGCAGTATATCGTTATTTGAAGGCCCAAGAAGGGCCCAAAAGAAACTTTGTACGCCGTGATAAAATACCTCTGAATCTCCCTGGTCGAATATTCTAAGCATCTGTCATTTATTATGTTGTTTTTTCTTCTGAAATTGTCGTCTACAGAATTTTTAACATGCAGTATATCGTTATTTGTGGGCCCAAGAAGGGCCCAAAAAGCAACTTTGCACGCCTTGATAAAATACTTGTGAATGTCCCTGGTCGAATATTCTAGACATGTTTTTAGTAGAATTTTCGGAAGAAATAAGTCATTTAATGTTTTTCTTCTGAAATTGTCGTCTAAAGAATTTTTTAAACGGGACCAAAGGAAACGTTGTGCACCTTGATAAAATACTACTGAATATCCCTGGTCGCAAATACATATACTCAGTAGTGGTCAGCAATCATCACGGGTTATTTTACCACCCATTTCTCCTATTTGCAATCAGTTTTCACCAGTTGTATCAGTTTGCTTCATAAGGATGGTCCAAAATACATTAAGTGTTTATATAAAAAGTTGTGGGGTGAATGAAAACCGATACAAAATTCGATGTTTATTAGCTTTAACATGTATCCTACGTCGGTAACGGCACCTGATATTTCACGTATCCCCCAGACCTGGAAAACCTGGAAAAGTCAGGGAAATTCAATAAATCAATAGCAGTTTTACATAGGTAACTATAGTTATTGGTTAGTACCAAAATCGAGATGACATTGCAAGCAATTCTTCCAAAAAAGTTTGTTGTTTCCTTGTTAAGATTTGTTAAACCTCCTCTTTTTTGTATAAAAAGGAGTAAATAGCTCGGAAAAACACCAATGAAACCATGTATTCGTTTAGAGAAGAAATTATTTTGTTTGTTTAGACAGGTACTACTGTGTTGCTCTATTGGTAATCCACCAATGTGCGTAGGAGGTGGAAGCTCTCGCACTTTTTGCTGGTATTTTCATACTTCTATAGGGGAAAAAAAACTCATTTCGCACATCTTCGCATAAATATTGCGTTTTATTGAGCCACTTGTCTCCGTAGTAATCCGGCATCGCTAAATGCTTGTCTCACGAATGCTTAATGGAACTAATGCAGGGCTTGCGTTGCGCATACGTATTTTCCGCATTATTTATGGCACGGTATTACTCGAAATATTAAATCTGTTATGAAATATGCTCCCGAACGCGGTGTGCATTATGCATGAGGCTGAGGATCCCGGGAGGGCAGCGATTGCAAAAGTCGCATATTTATTTGGGGTGTAATTTAAATTTCCATTAAATAAGAGAGGCCCTTTGTGCAAGAAGGAATGAAAAGCGTGCCGATAACTCCACAGTTATTCAAAAGTTGCCTGGATATTCGCGCATATATCAGGAGGCACTCAGCCTCTACAAAGTTGTAGGTGCTTAATGTATCGACTGTTTTTTTTCTATTAAACTGCAGTTTGCTTGTTAGAAATCAGGACGCTGATATCGGCTTTTTTAGACGTCACACGTCTAGACTGCCATTTATGCACAATTCTACACGTAAATCCTAGCGAGCATGCACATTAAATCAACAAACAAGGCAGAGATGTGCTTTTTCTCAGCCCCATTTTTGAGGTCTCATTTTTAACATTGCTGATTCGCATTGGAGAAACTTTCACTGTCCGCGAACTGATAGGACCTCTGATGGTATTTCAGTAGAATCTTTGTAAGTTGACCACCCAAGGGAACGATGTACTTACATTTACTTACATGTACTTACATTTTACAGTAATCATTCATCATTCATGTATTATCCTATTAAAATGTTCATAATTCAGTATTGCTAATGTGCTGCAAATGTGGTAATTAACTGCACAAATCTCGTATCAAATTCTGCAATGTTTTATTGTTGAGTTTCCAATTAAGAAGGAAATTTCCCCTGTACACTACCAACCTCCATTTTATGCTGAAAGGTTCAAAATGAACTCTTCGACCTCTATTGATACAGTTACTGTTCTAGGTTGTACAGTATGTTTTTCAAGCAGCTAATAAATTTAATCATCCATAATTTTATATGTTGTGACCATGCTGGTCAACATACAGGGAGTAAATTACTATCATGTCATAATCCATGGTATTGGCTTAACAAATCGAAAATGTATTAAATGCAGATAACGATTAACATCTGCATCACATTACACGTTTCCGTGAACGATTTTTGGGGAACTATCCTGCGGGATGATATTGTGGTAACCATGAAAATTAGGGTTAAAAATCAAAATTAAGGACATACTGTAGTTGGCGATTATTTTGTTTTCCAAAAAAATTGCCATCAGCGTTGTTTGTTTTCAACAATTATGACAAACGTTTTCAGGAGAATACATCTAAAGTCAATTATTTTTAGTAGTTTTTTTTAAATGTTCGTCTATGTGGCTTTTTGGTATTATTAATACTTCTGACATTTTCAAAATGTCCATAAAATGCATTTTGTAATATCCGACACAATTTTGTTCCTTACCCGGTAATTATTTCTCCATGACATTTTAGACTATTCACTCTTTAAATCCATTATTTTTGGTAGAAATTGCATATGACGTCCATGTGCAGTGTTTAAGTTATTTATGGAAATGAAATATTGGAAAACTGCACACGCTTGCTCTGACATACCATGCGGTATTATTCATGACCTGTCGTAATAATACGATTCACGGTTTTCAGTCAGTACATATTGCATTTCTATCTCAAAACAATTCGTAGTTTTTTAATACAATGCTTTCACGTAAACTCATACCGTATATAATGCACGTGTAATGAAAATATGTACATGCATTGCTTAAATATGCACCAAGGATTGTGGCAAAATGATAAAAATTTGGAAATATGCGAAATTGCAAACACTTTTGAAGAATAATAACATTTCAAAAAAATACGTTCAATGTTACTGACTGTTATCAAAAGAGACAGCTATAAGTAGACACATTTCATGATGTACACTGTATATTCTGATAATTATTTTTTTTCCTTCAACACTTATTTTATTGATGCACGTATAAAAAAATTCATTCAAGTTCACTGTGCTTGTGAAACGAATACACAAATGTGCTCAAGATTTCCATAAGTGCCATTCATGATGGTGGTTGTTTTTTGTGACAAACATTTGCAAATTTTCCAAAATATATTGAATGCATTTGATATTTTTATGACTGTTTCTTGGTGAAAAAGTAGGCAGTTAATTCAATCATGTTGTACGGTATGTGTCTTTTTGATGCGATTGTTTCCTTTATCTTGTTGAATAATCAAATGCTGAATGTCAAATGTTTCCTCCATAGTTAGTCGAATCTACAAGTAGGTTCGTTATGACAAATGAATGATTACGAAATTAAGTATTAAGTATGCAACTACATTGGTTTTTCTGAAAGCCAGCTTATTCTAATTTTGACAAAAGAAATATTCAGAAATGTCAGTTATGGTAATTGTGTTATTATTCTAAGAAGGGATTTTCTGTTGACGGCATATTTTGTATGGGATTTATCATTCTTTAATTTTTTATCCGAATAAGCCTTACACATTTCTATTGATTGGCACTTAAGTCTTAAATTCCCATAATAAGTAAGGAGGCAGGCCTTTAAATCTAGCACAATAATTTCATGGCAAATGATTTAGTTTTATATTCGTGGCAAGTTTATTCGTATTAATCTAAAACTTGCTTGTTTTGGCCAACTTGGTCGATATGGAATTGAAGGAAAGATACATTTCTGAACTGCTCTCATTTGATTGGCCATTTTAAATTGGGAGCTTAAGATTTTTTGCAATATCTTATTCAGTTAACATTTTGTTCCAATTACCTGTTATTGGCTCTCCATAATTCAGTGCGTTTTTCCTGTAATAACAATAGTTTTATGTTAATTAATTTTAACATTTCTTACACGTATACAACAAAAACCACAATAGAAATGAAGGCTTCCTTTGAAGTAATCTTATTTATTCTGTAAGTGAGCTTCTCCTTCTGGAATCTCTTCAAATCGCCAAAATTGGCCTAGACCATCCAACTCCATGTGAGTGAGAATTCCCTATCTAATAAGAGGCTTTTCTGTTGCATTCACTTTTGCCATTAATACTGTTTGCATAAAGATTGACAATTCAATGATTGCCTAACCCATGCAATAACCCTTGATTGGTATCATCAATCTTCAGTCGTGATATTCGTGAAGATACTGTATATAGACATTGTCAAGATGTCAGGATTTGCGTGTCCTATAACCTTTCATCATTATGGTATGTACATGTAGTTGAATATGTAATTGAGATAGCACCCAAGGGCAGGCCATTCACATACAAAAACATATCCAGAAATAAACCGTTAAGCTTACGGTATAGGGCCATTCCAACAGTATACTGTGTATTGAATAATAATGAAAAATTCAGATTGCAGTAGCAATGACATCTGCTGAGTGTTTTTAAATCAATCATTGCAGAATTTATCGAGCAAACTATTGTATAACGATTGACTTTAAAATGTTAAGGTTTTCTGTAAAAATCGGATTACAGAAATATGAAATCGATTTGAATGCACACGCAGTGTGACATGATCCCAGATGATGATAAGGGTGATAGTACTCATGAAATCACTAAAAAATTTCCCACAGTTGCACTGTGTTATATGCTTGGGAATTGCACAAGTACTGAATGTACATGTATTTACTGGTCAATAATATGAAATTTGAATATACATGCAATTACTGTGCAAACCTTTACAAAAATTCTGCTTTGATGTGAAATTTGTGAATTTCTTGCACCTGTATGCATTTCTCTTTTTCGTTTTTTAGCGTGTATATTGAAATAAACAGTTCTCAAAGTTTTTATCAAATGCATGCTACTGCAATCCTATTTTCTCAAAGCATCTCATTGCACAAGCAACTAATTTTAATGCAAGAAGTTTGCAAAGCTTTGTATTCTACAGAAATCCTGGTGTCTTTACTACTGTTCTTGATGGCTCAATAATATTGTTACATATCCTGATTTTCATTTTTTTTTAAATTTGACTTTGGAAAACTATGTTGCCTTAGATTCTGTTTTCATAATCAAATCTCAGCTTTGTATTACCCCGTTGCCAAAGTTTCAAGTATGTATACGATTCCTCCATCAAACGTAAGTAAAAAACTTGCTTCTAAGTAACTCAGTACCAGTTGGAGTATCTCAATTGATCGCCGAGGATGAAGTATACTACAGAAACGTTTTTCAGTTTGTTTATGGCAGGCTGATATGTGGATATCTTTTCCAACTAAGCTGGCCCAATTTCAATATACGTTTATTGACTCGTTATATGGATTTTTTGGTCTTTCAGTCCTTTTAGAGGGCTTAGCTTAAATGTGCTGCAGTTGAAGTCTTCTGGGAAACTACTTGATTTCCCCGTTTCAGCGCTCCTGGATGCACATTTTCTGCCTGTCTCATTTATTTCACTTTTGAAATATCTCAGCCATATACGTTTTCTAGAATCCTCCTCTTTTGGATCATTCTTCTTCTCGCTTCCCAAAGTCTTTCCCAATCATAACAAACGCTTCTTAAGATGACGTTTCCTTCTAAGCGTCATCTCCTATCTATTATACCTACGTTTTGGGAAACTGCCTGCATTTTCGTGTTTCTGCTATACTGCAGCTCATTGTTTGAGATGATCTTTGCTCCACAGTGGTTCAACATTCATCACAATCCGTGCTGCGCCTAATATGGTCCCTGGTGTGTCTGTTGCCATAATCTTGGAAATCCTTAAATCTCCAGTGGCAGGAGTGAAAGGAAAATAATGGCTATTTCCAGTCAAATCTTTCCTATTGGCCTTCTGGTGGCAACTGCTGTAATCCGTCATACATTTGACCTCCAAATTAATTTTGAATCGCCTTTGACATATTGAAATGTTTTTATTGAATAATTTTGTCTTGAATACACGTCTACAGTATACTGTAGTTCTTCCAAAATATATTTAATTTTAAAGATGGAAAGATTTGAGGAATGCATGCTTTGCTGCCCCAGTTTATCATAGTTCCACTTTGGCTGGTGGTGAGGTGTTTTGGATCATGCTAATGATACTATCAAGATTTGTTTTGCCTACAAATCGCACAGGATTCCGTGGCAAGTTTAGGCACCAGCAAATTTGCTAATGTTCCAAAGATAATGCAATGTTCCAAAACGCCATAACCATTCTCCCATGAGAATTTTAGGAGTTAGTAGTATATAAAAAGCCCTTACCAACCCAAAAAGCGTCATTCCCACCCCACTTTAAAATTCAAAAAAGTTTTTTTAAGAAAAAATAAGAAGTTACCAAATAAACGTCAAAGGGCTTTTTATACACTGTATATGTATCTGTATTCGCTATAATGGTCCAATATACCAAACCTCATCTTAACCAGCAATAGTGCAACAAATATACTGTTCGTCTAAATGGTGGGAAACAGTGCAAGTGCAATGACTTTTAACAAATATGAACATTTGAGCAATTTTACTGGTGTACAGAAACATTTAAGTTTATGCAAACAACCATTTAGCCCGAGATTCCGTAGTCTATTTTGCATTAGACGATTTAATTTTCAATTATTTGCAATTTGTAATGTTAAAATTCGTCGAATGAAGCTACACTAAGTGTTAATTTTCACGTCACATTTAATTAATTCTGTCGTACTCTATTTTTTATCATTATTTACCATTTTCAAAAACAAAGGGCACAGGAGCTCCTAGTATACTTAAATACACACCATGAACTAAGTTCTATAAACCCTCGACACATCGATGTTTTTTTACCAGGCCCACCTACAAACATGTTGCACCAAATTTAAACGAAACATCTAATTGTTTCTAAAACAACATATAGATACTGAATCAACAGCACAAAAATGTTTAGGTTATTAGTTCTTATTAATGACATGACAGTTAACGATTTAACGAACTATTGTTTGTTGACATCTAATGTTTGTGGAAAGAATCTTTTTCACCAAATTCGAGATCACCATAGGAAGAGTTCACCATCTGGTATTACGAAGTCAGTGGCTAGATATTGGATCACAATTTAAGAAAGCAGTGCAGAAATTTCCCGACAGCGATATGGCATTGATTTTCAGTAAATCATATCATCATGTTTGACAAAATCAATAGCGGAAACTGAAAGTCTGCTTCAGTGTAACTATTCGAGAGGAACTAAATGGGGAGTTGAAGGATAACTTTCAGCATACACTGTAGCAGAGGGCAATATTTCGTAGCATTAAGTGATATGGTGTGATTCCATGAATTTGATTTAAGTGAATTTGGTGGTAGTGCTATTCGGCCTAGAAAGATAGCTTATGAATTTTAACTTAAGTTTCCCTGATTCACATTAAGAAAGTTAATATTAACTTTACAGGGCTATATAATGTATCACCAATTTTGCTAAAACTTTTCCAATACCAGGCAGGATGATTTTGATTTAGTTGGAATAATTTTACATTCCGGACAATGCTAAGTGTTTATTGTCGTTTGTAAAAATTCAATTACTTTGAACAGTTTTCATTTGATATTAAATTGAATTGAATCGATACTTATTTCGGTCACCATAGTCTATTAGAGAGTTTCAGCTACACGTTAATCGAGGACGCGAACGCCGATTTGTTACACTCCTGGTCAAGATAAATGAACACCT
>JAQGAF010000735.1:0-41805 GCA_034687865.1 Kryphioiulus occultus | reverse complement strand
GCACAACTATTAAGTCACTCGGCAGTCTAGGAGGTCCTAGGGGCCCGCCTTCATCACTAGCCATTTTTAAGTGCAAGGGTGTTATGGAGCCGGTACAAATTAATTCACCCAGCTGCCATATACAGTAATTACCTGGGCGGTATCTCACCTGTCCCTCCTTAATGAGTACATGCTGCACTGACCAGCACTTAGGACCAAACTTATTGAGTGTTGCACGGTTTCCGTTGTCTGGAATTAAATATGGAATTGAATTGAATTAGTTTTTAGGGGTCCTCCCTGCCTAACCAAAAATTCAGGTCAGATGTTTTGCTGGTGGACGTCCAGTGCTGCTGTCTGCTTGATGTCCTCCACATGCTACTTCTTGATGTCCACCAAATGCTATCGCAAAAAGCACAAAATATACTACTGCAAAGCTTTGTGTGTGCTTTTGATGCAAAACGTTTTTATGCAACACTGGCATCGATAATTTTTTATTAATGTGCAAAGTTGTGCTGGTATCATCAGGATTAGCATCGGTCCATACCAGCTTACGGGCAGCCAACACGTGTGCGAAACACAAGTCAAATAATGCTTTGAAGTTGTTGTGTATCGATTTCGTTTATTGCGAATCAATGAGTTTGTATAGGAAGTTTAGTCTTGACAACCCGCATGCTAATGTGCTATCGGGTATTTCGCCAGGCCAAATCCAGTGACCAGGCTTGTACGTAATACAAGGGATGTTGAAGTCTATAAGAACGCAGAAGTCCGTCCATTTTTTCTTCCTTTTTTTTCACCAAACTAATCGATGAACAGGATTATTTGTCTGAACCGACACTTCTATAGGGCCCGAGTTAAAATACTTGAACTATACAAAACACAGACAAAATACCCAAAAGGATTAGGACTAGACTTCAGTAAATGTTTGAAATGTTTGGATGACATATACGTTTATACATTTGCGGCAAACTAACTTTGTTTTCTTTTAAATATCTGACATTCCAATATTCATTTTTATTTAAAAAGATGTCTCCAGTGGATGGGGTTAGTAAGTACAATGCAACATCACTTGGCGACTCAATAGATGCTGTAACAATGGTTCTCAAAACTATTATACAACAACAGTAGTTATTGTTGTTGTTCAAAATGATTTTAAATTTTGCGTGTTGGTTACTCGAAATAACACCTACAATTTCCACATTTCAAACGGGGCGGATGCAGCACTTTAAAGTATTGATATTTTCAGGCTTGGTCCTAACTGGTATCTAGACTTGCAAATGGATTTTCAGCAGTAATTTATTGGTGCATGCCACAACGGAATACAGTTGATGAATAGCATACTAAAGGCCATTTCTGGCTTACATATTTTCTCTCTAAAAGTTGGCTTGAGTAGGGCTAGGCCTACGTATATTTTCTTAAATTCCAAACTTTTTCATTTTAATAATTAGACATTTCTTAAATTTTTTGTTGAATTTCTGCTATTTTTCATTTTTATTTCGTTTATTTAATTAGTATAAATTTTGTTTTTTTTGTTGAAATTTTTGAAATGTTATTTTTTTAAAAAGTGCACCAGAATTGAGGCGTCAAGTCAGAAATGACATAATGTAGTATACTGTAGTACTGGGATGAAGCTTGGGACAACCACCACCACGTATGGGATATTAATAATTGTAAGAAATGATAACTAAAAAATGATGGATTATGTTTTCATGCAGCGCCTTGTGCATACAAATTCAGCATCTTCAATAAATTGCTGATGTGACCATTTAACCTGAGTGCTATGCTAAAAAAAATCAATTTCAGCTCGTCTTGCCAGCCTTGCACAGTCACGTGACTTCGATCAGAATCCCATTTGGTGAAAATACTCGTCCTGGCCTGCGAATCTTGTTTGTTTGCATTATTTTCCCTCATCCATCTGTACTCGTTTCCCATGATCCTCGCCAATGTGTACTCGCATTCTTGCTCACAAGTCACGCGTTGCACCATTGTTGCCAAGCGTTAAATTTTGCCAGCCAAACTAAAATCCGTGAAAATCCCACGAAGAGCAAGGGAGACACCCAGTGGCGAGGAAACGAACCATTTGGTCATGGCACTCTTTTGTCACCTTGGTGTCCTATTTTATAGCTTCAGTTGCTATTTGGAGAAATTAGATTTTTCCAACGCTATATCGAACAATTGTAGCATAAAAGAGGAGTTGGGATGTTAGGTTTTTGCCCCAGTTTCAGTCAAGATTGATTTTCGTCGTGCTAGGCCTAATTTACAATGGATGTGTGTGCCTTGCTGGAAAATGTGGAGCCAGCTGCTCCCACACGAGGGCGCAGGGACAAACATGGAGATTTTTCTAAACGGGGGATGTGAAATGTGAGAAAAGCGTGAGAATTATTGCATTCAGTTTAGCTAACGATGTGATAGCCCATTTTTCGTTAGATTTCTGCTCGACTTACTCTTGTGTTGGAGGCAATTTTTTTCATTTTTTTTTGGGAAATTGCGTCCCATATGAGATCTACTCTGGATAAGTTTCGCATTAAATAATGGATATTAGCGGGTGTTATGCGTGCGAGAGGCTTGCTGATTAAATTGGGGATTTTTGAATATAACCGAAAAGTAATGGTTTACACGAATCACGTGATTAACGTGTAATGGGATTTTCTGAACCTAAAATAATCGACACGATGTATGGAGATTGCAAAAATTGGTCTGCTGTCATTGTAAAAAATCACCTGCAGGATACCAAAGTTTACATTTCAGGAGGAGTTGTGTGCTTGGTTTATAAGCGGCATTTCTAGCTTTCAATGTGCAGCTATGGCAACATTAGCCCTATTTAGACTTTATGGTTTTTCAATGGAAAAAGGGGTTTCGTGATTTCATCCTGTGTACTCGAATTAAGGTCGTGACTCATAGAGCAACGTTGTTGGCTTGACCAACCCAGTTAAATTCTGTGTGAGACAGTCATCTTGTCTAAAAAGTAATCAAACATCATTTGAAGTTATGTAACTTCAAACCAAAGAATTAAAAAATACTGATGTTTGGGTTGAGATAACAATACACATTATCATCGTTAACAGGGTGAGTACTGTCGTGGAAGTCATGGAAAAGCCATGAAATTTACATTAAGGACATGGAATTTTTGCCTTTGGTTCATTTACAAAATACAAATTTGGGTTAAAATTCATCATTTGTCATCCAGTTTCGTATTTTTTTTTGCCATGTGTAGAGAATGTTTCTGAAAATCATTATTTAGTGATGACTTAAAACCTGAACGGCCCCTTATTCTCAAAGGTATTGAAATATTTTTGAAGTAATTGATAAGTCATGGAATTTGCAGTTCCAGAAGACACCCTGGTTAACTAGAACGTGACATTTTTGAATAGCTTTTGTAGTATTTCAGATTTCATTAGTGAGCGTTCTTTGCTAAGGAACTTAGTGTAGTTATTTTCTCAGTGCATTTTTCAGAAACGTCGTTTTTGTATAAATTTATGCAAAATTGCAATGTTCAAGATTTATTGATGCGAGGAGGATACGTAGATGCATCGGGCCTCTTTTAAAAGCTATATTTGATTGATGAATACGCCATTTTCGTTTAGTCGATCATCGCCTCCTTCGGGAGACATAAAAGTATTGATTGGATGCAGTCTCTGACTAAGTTTGCTTTTTTAATTTAAGAAATCTACGTGTGGCGTATGCATAAAAGGGCAACGCTTGCAAACTGGAGCAGGATGGGATTATATGGTGTTACATATGTCTTAATAAATACGCATTTGAATTTCTTATATGGAAATAATACCAGAGATAGACGTTTTTGCTGTCATTCATTGGATGTCTGGAGTGAAGGGAGATTTTAGATGCAGATAGTGGAGTTATCTTACACGAAAAAGAGGGATGGATATATTGATTAGGAACAACAGATTCTGTAACAAGAAGTTAGGGCTCTAAAGCTTACTTGATGTGCACTTCAATGCAGAATCTTTTATACATGATGTTTGAGATTTAAAACACTGAACATAAAAATAGGAGTAAAATAAGGTAGCATGACAATTCCATTTTTGACCTCTGCACTCATTGCACCCATTATAATGATCTGGTTTATTAATTTCCATCTATTGCATTTGATTTCTTATAGTGTAATCTTATATCATTTACAATTTTTATGGTTTTATATTTATCAGTGTCAAATTAAGCCAAAATCTTTCTTTAAGCAAGTGTTGATATTAATTTTGCCTCGTAGAGCAGTATAGCAATTTCTTACCTTGTATTGACCATTTTAGATCATATTTATTAGCTATGAACCTGCTGTATTGTACGGTGCTTGTGTATAGGCCTAGCATAGCTTACAGGAACTCATAAATATAGCAATAACTTCAGGCATTTGTTTGATTAAACCTTGTATAGGTGGGGGAAATATTTTAACAATGATGGAAGCCATTGATTGTATAAGGCATGGAGGCTGTTTGCTATACATAGGCTAATATTAAAAATGCCATGAGCTAGAACTTTTGTCAGTAGAAAGATGTCTTTATGAACGTTAGAACCTTACAACCATTGCCGTTTTTATTAATATTTGGATGTTTACATGAATATTTATTGAACCAAACATCGATATCTGATGTCTGCCAATTTCTTGTCTTGAATTCAAAGAAAACGTCTAGTTAAAGAAAACAATTTTCTCGTATTTCGTGCAACAAACGTAGGATGGTGTCCATTTTACCAAGTTTTTGAAAATTGATAGCTTATTGCTCTCAAATAGTTCTGCAATTTGTATGAATATTTATTGTACCAAAGCTACGGTTACATTCGTCAAAAAGATGAAACATGACAGGGTTTACGTTTCCTTACGTTACCAACATAAGTGTTTATTTTTAATTTCCTGATTTGTTTAGACAATCATCGCGTATTTGTATATGAGTCGGAGGTCATTAACTGATTACTGTGAGAAGTGCTACATGTAAGTACACGACAGCACTTGAACTGGTTGATGTTTCGATCATTGAAAGGTTAAACTTAACATACGATTTTTCAATATTAATCAAAACTTTATTAGTGATTAAGTCAAACTGTTGGCATTACTAAGTGCGAAGTTACATGTAAGCTTAGTTCGAAAATCATGCAGCAAGGCATCACAAATAAATAATTCATAGTTATTAATTATAGTTCCTAAAATACTGTTTGCAATTTTAACAACATTCAATGTCTGCAGCTATAGATGACTTGAGTTGAAGTCGTAATTTAGGAGTTTTTTCTGAGTCTGTGTAGGAAATTTGGTCCTTCTCAAGTTGTCTTCTGGAAGTTTTTGTTATCAAATGAATTTTCCCCTCTTTGTCCTCTTACGTTTCATTTTTATTTTTTATTTCATTTTTTATCTCCGAAGACATCCATCCAGTGCAGGAATGCTGTCGCTTGTACCTGGCTTTATTGTCCGATTTTTTTTACCCCAGGCCTATGTATAACCATCTGTTACACTCATTCCTGTTTTTCTTTTCCTCTTCTCCAGGGGTTTGAACAAGCATAAAATACTCCATTCAGTAGATGTGGAGCGAAGCTGTAATTACTGAAACTGTAATTAAAGTTGAAATCAAGCTCTGGCTCTTAAAACGTTTTTTATTTAACACCCAACTCAGTTTTTTAAACCGACTGAAACGGAAATGTAACGAGATCACGTGAGATTAACCACATTTGAACCTTTCGATTTTGAATTTTGAGCCTAAATTTCAACGTGTATGTTGTAGTCGGCTCTAAATGCCGATAGAGGCCAGTATGAAAAAGTTTACTCTTAACTTGACATCACTAAAGTTTTTTTTGGTCGTATACTGTGCTTATTCTTAGCTAAAATTTAATTATGAAATAAATGGCATATGAGGCAGCTTTCGCAATTATATCCAAACTATCGATGTGTTTATAGAAGACGTTGAATTATTGTAATGGGCACATTCTCCAGCGCCATCTGTTAAAGTTGGCAAATACTTCCGCATAGTTCTAAGGAATGATTACGACAAATATCTCGCAATATAAATTCAGTTGGCTGGGTGAATTCCAGTGCTTGTGTTCACAACCCCTTGAATGAAAGGGCGCCCATCTTTGCACATGTATATTTGAGAAATGAGCCAAGCTCTCGTTGCCCAATCCAACGAGGCAATTAATTTCTCGCTATAAACAACAAATTACTCTTTTAGGCCCCTTCCCAGTACTGGAGGTTAAAATGAACGATGATGCTGGCACGTTAGCGTTGTTTTTTTTCTCGCTCTCGTTGCTTTTCCAGGTGTAAATCTATCATTTGCTTTCCAATCTTCTTAATTAGAAAGCGTTTTCTCCAGTTGATTACCCCCATCTATAGCGAGCCTAAGATCTAAAGCCCATTGTTTTAAGTACACGTTGCAATGAGACCACTGGGGAGCTCCTCGTACAGATATCTCCTCCAAATTATACGTTCAGACGATTTGAAAATTTTATGAGCAGGCCCCCCATCTGCGAATCTAGAGGAAATGTCTGACTGTGCTTAATACTTATATCCTATAAGTCGCTGGAAATTGTACTGATCGAAAATTAGGTCCTTGTTGTACATCTGTACGTTTGCCTGCTTTTTCTCCAGCACTGACGTTGGCATAGCGACACTAGGGGGTGTTGTGATTCTATCATTCAGGTGAAATTATGTGCAAAATGCGCATCATAATGCGGGGTTATAAACATTTATGCTACTACCTATTGGTTTTATATTGAGTTTGACAGCAGTTAGAGGCGGAGGGCAAAGTAAAATATTCGTTATCTGCTGCATCCCGGTCACGAGGTGTAAAAGCAGAAATCCTGAGTGATGGTAGTTCAGTATCGACCCTGTATGAATATTCGAGATTTGACATGAATGCCAATGCAGCTACTATTGGATTTCCCAGGCATTGGTCAGGATCGTAAATCGAATAAAGAATTTTATTCGCAGTTTTATTGAGCTGGAATGTACTGGTGCAAGTGTCCTTGCTATAACCCCTTTTGACTTAATTCCCTTCCAACGTACTCAATCCAGGACTGAAATGAACAAGTAACACGATTTGGGATACATTTCAAATGTGTAAAAAGTTGCTAAGTTGTTTCAGGGTAACTGGCCGTCTGGAAAACCTAGAAAAGTCAGGGAAAGTCACATATCTGGAAATTGGTTGTAGCACAACGATTTTGATTGGTATCAGTTTCTCAGAAAAGCATTAGAAAAGCTGTATTTGTGATCAACGTTTTATAAAAATTTCACCTATGGGCATTTTCATATTTTTTACGACAAAAAAATATGCAGCTAAAATCCATCCATTCCTTTTGTTCAAAATGTTGCCTGCGGCGTTCCTAAATAATAAATACAGTAGTTGACTACTTAGCAAATGTTTATATTGATCAAAATTTTCAATAAAAATTTCATGCAACGTTCCCAGTATTATGACTAATTTTTAAAATTGCGAAAGAAGTCCGCAAAAATTGTCTGGAAATTAAAAAAAAAAGTGTCTGGAAAAGGCAGGGAAATTTAATTGAAGATTTTGCTGTTTTCTATTTTGGCAGTAGACCTACAATAAAATGTGCCCAATTTCGATGCAGTTTTATTTTGCATAATGCTCAGACAGTTCACTGAGTGTAATAATAATAAAACATTAGGAATTACATCAGGAATGAAAATGAATCGTGAAGGAGCCGGTTTTTCACGGGTTTTTGAAATGGCAAATTTGGCACCCTCGAGCTTCCGTTATGTTAAGTGGTCATTTTAGGTCATCGTTGGGCGTTGCTCAGAAATATGGCGCTTGTTGTACTTTCCAGTTAGACTCGTTTATCTAACCGTTTTAATTACTCTTTGGCATGTAATGCCTTCCTATGACTTCTTGCCTGCCCATGAATTTTAACAATTTCGGTGTTTGTGTTAACTGGCAAACTCCACCATTGACAAACACGCAGGGATGCAACCATAACTTGCCACAACCCCAGTCTTCATCCTCCTCTCTTTAGCACATGTGCTTCTAGTCAGGATTTATGGGCGAAAGGTGACCATTTGTTGGGAGTCTGTAGAGACCCGTACATCTCCGAGAAAAAATTTCGTTGAAGCAGAGTTGGGGCTTGGATAGGTAAAATAAATAATGGACCAGGCTGGCAATAACTTGTTCCACACTCGTCTCATACCCCCTCCTAGTCCTTTCCCCAAGTTTATCGTATTTCTTGTACTGAATTATAGCATGAAATGGGTGTGCAGGCACATCCTTCCTACACCTGCCCCCAATCCTCCTTGTTTGCAGGATTCGTTCATTTTCTGACAAAACTGAGAAATATTGGATTTTTCATCAGCTTTTTCTTTGCTTCCTAACCACTCCCATTGTCTCTCAAACGTGAAACTTCAGGGTTTCCTTAGGCCTGGAAAACCAGGAAAAGTCAGGGAAATTTGATTTACTTTTAAAAAGTCAGGAAAATTCAACAAATCAATTGCAGATTTTGCATAGCTAGTTACTTGCATGTATTGGTTATAATTATATTGGATATCAAGCGATGATAAGCAGTTCTGATAAAGAAATTGATAAGACTAATCTAAATGTGCTGTTTCCATGTGAAAATTTGTGTTGTTTCCTGTTTACAAATAATAAGAGTAAATATATAGCGTTCCTTTCATTGGTTTGGCATATTTTTTTTTGCATTTTCAAAGTTGGGAAAGTTGAAAATGTCATCTTTGGGGGAACCTTGAACTTGTCAATCACGCAAACTATGCCGGGTTAACATGTTTCAGTATGTTAACAACAGAAATTCGACAAACTTACATGTTTATCCTGTCTGTTGATTGCATATTGTGCTCGTGGCGATATCGATAAATGTAATTGTTCCAATATCGATATTGCCACGATTTTTTCAGATGTATGCATTTTTAAAGAAACTACATGTACGAGTGATTTACTGTACTTGACTTTCCTAACATGACGTCTGCAATTTGCGAATCATTTAGTTGCAAATTAAATGACAGTAAATCATTAAGTTGAATTCATAATAGTTCTCTTAAGGATCAATTGACAAATTAATATCGTCAATTGGTGCTTATTTTGATGGATATGCTCAAAGTTTGACTTAGTTGCGCTTGGGAAGAGCCTTGTTGAAATTATATGATGACAAGTTTTGTTTATTAGATGGCTGTGATCCTCTCATTTCGTCCTTGTTACATATGAAACGCAGTTGAGAAAATGTCAATGCCACTTGGAAAATATAAGCAAAGATGAAGAAAAAAAATGCACTTGATGAGTAAGGCCATAGTTTGACGTTATATTATAGCATCAGAAATTCACACCCGTGTTTATGTTTGGGACCCTTGCTCCATCTGGCAGCGCCATAACGGCACGAATTCAATTAAAAAAGTGTTTTTATTTTGTTAAATTTGTTAGGAGACGGATACGAGACGTATGCCTGTCTCATGCAAGCGTTGGAAGTCTGCAGTCAAAATCCTGAAGAAAAAAAACCTGGTTTCATATTGCTAGCCTCTCATCAGTATCAGGTTTATTAGCTTAATAGACTATTTCATTACATCCACTTAAAAAGCAGTATCTTTGACACGACTAACTGTACAGACTTTTGAACTAGCATAGTTTGAAAAATTAACGTTTTTTAATATTGTCGCAATTCGAAAATCAGACCAAAAAAAAACATTCTACAGGGTAACAGTAGCCAGGTTCCAAATGTATACGTATGGATCCTGGCATCTTTTACGTGCATGGAATGCCATGTATTTTGAGGCGGCTGAAAGCGTTTTTATTGAAGTATCCAGATTTTTTTTTGTTAATTTTTAACGATAATTCGAAATCGTTATTTTCATCGGAAAACTATTTTTCATGGTAGTTTATCAGAGGAATTTTCATTTACTATTTATATTTAGTTAAATAAAATATTTCTCATCGAAGGTTGCCAGGCCTGTTTTCGACAGGGTTTAAAAACTGGCACCTACATGTAAGCTTACAGCTTGCAGACTGAACCCGCTTTTAAATTAACTGTCAAAATCCATCTCGCCGTCATTAATTGAATTTATAATCTTTTAATTTGAGATGAAATTTGTTCGTGAGATAAAGATATCGGCAGCCTGACCTCCTCTCTATCTATCAGATTAGAAAGTGTGTGATGGAGAAGAAGTTGAATTAATGCAACGCTGCGAAAAAATGGAGTCACGAAAACGTTAACGTTTTAATTGGATGTAACGTAGGAATAATCAGTGATGGATTTCATATCCGGCATGCCCAAAGAAGCGAGTGATTGGCCTGGCCCCCTTTGCTCACGCTTTTCCCTCGTAATTGGCAACTGCATTTATCGCTGGCAATTTCATTCTTGGCTGGCCTACGTGGACTGTCTAATCAAGTGCATTTCGTTGTTGGTTCGACTCTGTTTGTTTTTGTCATATTTATTTGGCATCTAATTGTTATGATAAACAAAGGACCAAGGTGAGGGCATGCTTCAATGGGATAATTTGCACGGTCTCTGTTAGGTGCCAAGATTCCATCAAGTGCAGGAATGCCCTTTGATCCTCATTAGACTGCACACGGTTGCTGGGGGAAACTGCCTCGCCACTGGCTGCCATGACAACTGTGTTTCGTTCGCCATTAATTCCAATAGCGAATCAATGGGATTGCCCCCCTTCGTCCCTTTTGCAGACATAACTGACTTAAATAATGGGTAAATTTTCATATCAAAACACAAATTTCATCACAAAAGGACTGTTTTGCCTGCTTAAATTGGCAGATCTCTTGGGGAAAACAAAAGAGGCAATTCACGTGGAAGTTTGTACGTGTGCTTTCCAATTCAGAAATATCAATACGTCAGTCCGGGATTTTCTCAGTTGAATTATTTTTGAAAGGATTTTTATTCGTCGCATGATAGCGCTGATTGGTCGAATAGAAGCACGTGCTAATGCACGAGGTGATGGCGCACGTGCCAACCGTTGAACGCAGATCCCATTCGGAATACGTTGTATTATTGAAAGAAGAACTCAATTGAGTTTTTCCAAGATGGCGCAAAATAACATTCACTCGCCAACTTTGTCGGTATCTCACTGTAGGCCTACTGTATCTCATGTAAAAAAACTATCAGGTTATGAGTGCTTACTGCTGCCATAGATTTACTGATCAATGGTTCCTCATATTATGAAAGTCATATTTCGCGTTAAGTTTAAGTTAGATTCACCATTATTTAAAAAGCTATGAAATACACGCATTTAGGCGCAAAATTCAAAATCGAAGGCACCAAAATTCCAGTTCTGACACGTGCTATCATAGCTGCATCACGGCCCATTGGATACAACATTTTACATGTATGTCTAGGGGGTCATGGCTGCACAGGCAGGCGTATTAACACATTCATATCAAACGAATGATCTGATCAGGTTCATAAACGTCCACCGGAAGGCCTAGTGAAATTTAGCACCCTTAACCTTATACGTACAACAGCTACTTTTCGATAGAACAAAGATCTATGCAAATCAGTCTAACGACAGGATTTCCAGCTGCCATTATTAAAAGCAGGTAGCAGCCAACCAGCGTATATTCGATGTTTTATCGAAGAGCTTCGAGGTTTGGGATCGAAGGAAATTGGTCCGCCATCGTCCATGGATCCGTCGTTTAGCTGTTCGTATTACTATAATTATTTGGAAAAGCGTATTTTGAAAACGATTTTAATGGCAGCTTGCAAACGGAGCCGAGTGCAAGGTGTTTCGTCGATCGGCCATTTGGATTCCCTCGCTCGACTCCTAGGTTGGAGGTTCGTGCCCTGGCGCATAATAAAGAAGGTAAAAAATTGCAGAGAGAAAAGCGAATTAGCTTGGTGCCTAGGGGGTATACACATGCCTGAACATCGCGTTCGTTTGAAGGGGAATTTACCTGCAACCTTCTCAGGTAAACCAGACTGGACCATGAAGGAAGAGGGAGGCCCTCTTGGGAAGTGGGGGAAGTCGAAGGGTGGGATGAAAAGTGGGATTAATTAACGAAAATGGCCAAGCGAATGAGAAAAGGCCAACACTTTAGGAGGGCCATCAAAACCTATAGGCCTCGGTTTCCAGCCCTGCAACGCCATTCATCACAGGATGTGACGTCACGAGCGGATGTATACCATTGGTTCAGCTGAAAATTGTTAAAAATTGGAAAAAATGACAATTTATGAAAATCAGCATAAAAAAGACTAGTTTGATTATTCTATGAATCTTACAATAAATGATAATTATACATTGTCTAAAAATCATTTCCATAAAAATTCGCTTGAAATCCAATTTTGGTCGAATTTTTTAAACAAATTTCGCCTATCGGCGTTCTCTTAAACATTGATATACAATTTTTTAGAAAAGCAAACTAAAATCAACCATTAGTGGTAGATTTGTAAAAAAAAGCCTGGCGGTTTTTGTAGGTGAGTTTCGGTTCGTAGTATGATAACTACTGTTATAGCTCTTGAAATAGCTAGTTTTTTTTCCCGAAATATTGGGTGAAATATAAAAAATCAGTTATTTGCATGTGAAAAATTGAATACCAACCGGCAACTTGCCCTGCAGCTCCTAAATGGTGTTTTATGACCACTCCCCAAAGTCAATGGGTGCCGAGCGATTTCTCTAGTGTAATTTACACTGGCTAGACCTGGACAATAGTTGAGTGTACATGTATATTTAATCTTCGTCCATTTAGCCTATTTCGGAGTTTAACCATTCACTGAAATTTACTCTGGCATTATAAAAAAACTTATGGACAAGTTTACCTCCGGTTAAGCTGTCTAGGCAAAAAAACTAAAGGTGAACCGGTATGTGCAGTAGAAAAATGTTAAACGATGTTTTATCCCCCAGCAGCTCTGTCACAGTTATTTATACATTTTCGGCGAAATGAACTCGGAAGGTAAAATCTGGTTGGGAGAGTAGCAAAGATGGGGCGCATTTTTAATAATAAAAGTGGTGTGCCTTGCTGACGTGAGCAGAAAAGACTAATAAGACTCCCTCGCTCTCGTTTTACTGTTTTTGGCTGGGAGATTACAATAGCACTTTAAAAACCCGACTTTTATTTCCAGTGTTTTTGAAAGCCTAAAGGGCGCCCTATCTGTGGCACCCATCTCTTAAAATGCAATGCTGTGTAGGTGTGAAAATTCCTCGTTTTATCTAATGAAACTGGTGTCAACTACTACTACTTGTTTTAAAAACTGAAAATCGGTGGCTGGGCTGCAATTTACATACATGTTAGATGCGTCGATTTTAATACCAGTTTTATTTCACGGCGCTTTTATGTGGGTAACATTAGCTCGCGAAATCCAAGGCGACGATAAATTAAGCCCTATTATCGAAAATACCACAGAATTTAATTTTCAGACTATTTCACACTTGCCAGCTAACATTCATGATTTTGTTATTAACAACTGCTGGAAGCTTATGACCTGAACAATGCTTTCTTGGACGTTCCAGAGGGGCCATGCATAATTTTTGCGACGTTTTCAGAATGTTACGCCCTTTTAGTGCGTTTACACTATATAGCAATACATTTTCATATAACAAATTAGTTTTTAACTGTTGTACAACTTGTTATATAACACCCACTCGATTGTGTGGGTCATCTATACTACAGGATGTTAAATAACATTTTTTATTCAAGCAAGTTGTTTAACTTTTCAATATAACCCGTTTCGTTATGTTTTAAACTCACCTTTATAATAACACAAATATATTTTCCTATATTAAAATTCATTATCGTTACTTCATAAGATATGCACAATCAAAGCTGCTGTAACTTTGTCTATGAGTATGTTTTTTTAAAATGTCAGGCTGGCGTGATTTCAAAGTATCAGTTTTTGTTTCCTGATTTCTATCTTCTGGAGTAAGGTTTCTGCTAATCTGATTATTCCCAGGTATAATCCCATTTTCGGCTACCTTATTTCTGTTTTTTTTTTGACATTTATAATACCATTGGAGAGTATCGAGGTCTAAGCTGCAAAAACCTGTACATGTATGTGTAGATAAATGTCTTCTGACTGACGCTGACATTTCCAGATATATTTTGAACATTTTTGATATTACGATATACGCTCGTACATGCGATTAGCTCAAATGTAGGGCAGGCACTATGAGAATACGCATGCAATGAGCAGTGCTTTTTCATTTTTTTAGTTTTTTGCCCCTGGGAATCACGTTTTTCGTCTCTGGGTTGACATTGCTACATGTGCATGCAGTTTTGCTTCGTGGCAGAGGCGATATAAATTTTTTATTTGAACATTAAAGCTGGTACAGCTGTAATGTTCTGTTGCCCTAATAGTCATTGATACTTAAAAAAATACTTAAAAAATAAAAGGCAAGCTGAATATCAAGCGCAAATTTGAGTCGGAATAAGCATCGATCATCGACATTCAGCAATCGGTGCCCATTTTGATGTATTTTCCAGCTTTTTTCTCCTTCTCTTCGACGTGCTTGGTGTTTACAAATTTTAAGTCTAGTCTGGGCTCTGGCAAAGGCTGCTCTCTAGGTGCCAGTTTTTTCCAATTTTGGCTTGATGATTTGTTGACAAGCAGACTTTATTATGCGCACGCATGCTTGGATGGATGTTTTCAAATCGATTTTTGGGGTCGACAACTGTCCCAAAGGGAGACTGCTCTAGTTAGTCAGCTCGTGAAAGCCCATCATACGGTGTCCATTCGTAAATAGTGTCCATGGCTGGGACAGCAATTTCAGTGTGGTGCAACAAATGCCAATGAGGATAGGAATGGTCAACTTCAGAATGCTAGTGAAGTGAATATTTGTTGCATTAGAAATTGCTGCTGGAGACAGGAAACGCACTTTAGTTCCATTATGTGCCTGAGATGATGCCACGACATGTTGAAATTGTATTACAGAAGCTTTTAGGGTGTTCAGACCAAGAACAAAACTGTTTTCGCTTTTCACTTATGTCCGCATTGATTTGTTCGATTTTGTCTCATATGAAAGGTCAATGAGCAGACCGATCACTGCTTTGGACATTGTTACATTGTTATTTGCCATAAGTCGTATATGATACAGTTCCCCCAGACCTGGAAAATGTGAAAAAGTCAGGGAAATTCAACTAGTCATTAACACATGTTACCTACATGTACATAATTTTTGGTTAACACAAATCAAAAATGCACAAAAAATTCATGACGAGAAATTATCACTTAAAAATCTAATCTAGATATCTTGTTTCATTATGCAGTTTTATTATATCTCCTGTTTATATAAAATGAGCAACAAATACAGCAACCATCACATTGGCATGTGTCATCTTTTTGCATTTTCTGTGTTCAGGGAAATGAGTATCATGGAATGCTAAGGAAATAGTGAAAATGTCCGGGAAATTTAGTTTAGCATCAGCCAATTGATTAGTCGCCATCTTTTATAAAAATTGGGATAAAATTATCTTTCTTAGTTTTAAAAAAAAATCATGTAAAATATCAGGTAAACGACTCAAAAGTCGTCATGGAATGTCAGGGAAATCGACTAGAGAATTTGAGTTTGAACCATGGTATTTTCATTTGTTTGGGTAGATAGCATGTACATGTATATGACAACTGTCCTGAAGTTTGAGAAATCAAGTGGAATACACTACATGAGGTCTACCTCATACTCGTGCTGGATTCAAGGAATGTGTTATCTTTATGTAATTCATAGTATTAATTGATGATGTGACATCGACAACTTGCTGTAATGAAAAGTTAATTGACAGAGTAGCTCGCACGGATTTTAACTATTATTGTGACAAGCGCACATAGTTGCATTAATATGCGAAATTCATTTCAGGCCAGTCATTTGATCAGCTAAATAATTATAAATGGCATTCGAGTTAATTATCTTAGTGGATGATTAAATGCCGCCATGAAACAGGGCTGCAATTGCCAGCTGTTGCTCAGCCCAAGAAAAATGATTAATAATAATTAATACTCGCATTTCATACTTAATTAAAATGTGCACCCACTGACGTGGCTGCGCAGATTTAGGCACCGAATTACGCGTTTCAAATACGGACGAAAGATGATTTATATTATTGAAATCCTAGGTGATTTCCATGCAAATAAAAATTGCGACCAAATTTCCAGGAGTTATTTGCATGACACCTCATTTAGGATAGTGGTTCAGCTATGGGGAACTGTTGCAGGCCTGCAATAAATTAACAAATTAATTAAGAATAACTTGATGGTTGTGGAGGATTTAGTGCATTTTTATGCCGCCAATAATTCAAATCCGACTTGAATGCAACTGACCACTTTGCGACACTTTTTGTAGACAAATTTCATGGAACGTTTTTGCGGCAGTGTATACAACTGGTTTTTGTGGATTTTTCCTATCCGAAATTAATGTTTACTAGCGCATTATGCGGGTGAAGTCGTAATGTGATTTGCACTGTAATTTGGCTTCATGTGTGCCAGTTTCTGTACTGGCCACCAAATTAGGAAGAATTATTTTGTCAAGAAAAACCTGGGTTCCCACAACCTGGGAATCCTGGGAAAGTCAGGGGAATTTTGATTTTTTTCCTTCAACAAGTCAGGGGATATTCTAATGTAATTAAAATTTCTATCCAGAATTCATGAATTAAAAATTTAGGTTGAAACTGATCATTTGTCATACAATTTTGCAAGGACAGTCATGAACAGTCAAGAATTGAATAGTCATGGAACTTGCAATGCCAAATCCAGTACATGTAGATACCCTGTGAGTAGGCCTAGGCCTGATTTAACACGAGCCATATTAGTTGCGAGTTTGTGATAATAGACGACTAGTTTTGCGGGCTTTTCTATTAAGACAAAGACATTATTTTCCCCCTGATGAACATTGCAAATGACGCTTCCAGAAGTGCACAAACAAGCCTGAGCTTCTTCCATCTATTTTCCAGAATTTTTTTTTTTTTTTCGACAACCATGATCTATGAGTTGCTAGCCTTTGGGAAGCTAAGTCGTGTTTTAAAGCTCTTCATTTTATGCGTAATATTCTGTTCAGTTTTCATGTTCCCCCTCAGCGATGGCATGCCAGTTTCTCACCCTCTGCCATTTATTTTGCTGCTTTGCATCGATTCGATCTTAAGACATTGCATCAGGCCTGAATTCTTATCGACGCACTCCAGCGCCCCCCAGTGTCAGCAACTTTCCCTCACTGTACGTCATTTGCGCCTGTAAAAAACTAAATGCCAAATAGATGGGCTTCTTATTGGATTCCTTTTCTCCAGTTTGCTGTTTTCGCACATACATCACATGATAGGGCTGAAATTTTCTATTATTTTCTCTTAAGCTTTTCCCATCATTGTGCTCTTGCCATTATCTTTTCCATCTTGCCGGATTCATTGCCAGAAATTATACTTCCTGTCTTGATCTTGACTGCAAGCTTGATGCTGTATTTCCTCCAAAAATAGCCTGAAACTTCGTATTTGAAAACGTCAGATATTTAACTGGTTTCTATCTTATAAAATGTAACTGCTCCTTATAAGACAGCAGAAGAATCCACAAGATTCACGAAGCTAATGGCATTTTCTGGGTTGTTGTTTCAAATCTCACTTCATTGCAGAAAGTAAGCTTATTTTTCCAACCATCTTCAACACATCATCAAAAACGATATTGATTCGCGATATTAATATTCGAATAGGTATTGCTATTGATCTAATCATGTGCTCATAACATCAAAATTACGTTGTCATTTGCGCTAAATAATGCATGGATTACTGTAATTCATCAGTGAAATTAGTCCTTGTAAAAATCTGCATAACTCCGAATTATTTGAAGGGATCATTGGGATGTCATATTTTGTTAGAATTAATCGATTCGTTATTGATTCGATTTTTATGCTTAATTCTCCACACAATTAAGGGACAAATATTACGGTTTGCACGACGAAACGTTCACTAAGGCACTACCTGTTGTTTATCTCGCTAAAGTTTTGCTCGCTCATTATCATTTTGCAAAAATAATTAAGTTGTTTGAATGTGAAGAGGTTTTTGACATTAATTGCTGCAGTGTTTGCTTCAAAGCAGATCTATTTGAGCTTTTCCTAGTCGAGGATCTCCATTGTTTACCCTGGATATACAAACTTGTTTGTCCTCTCGTGAAGCTCTTAATTAATAAACAAAATATGTAAATCCGCGCTGCTGCATAAATTTCCATTTAACAGAAAAGCAAGCTTAAGCTGGACATTCTGTAGCTGGTAGTCTAATTACTGGACAGTAGTCAAAGTGGCATGATGTAGGCCATTGATGGCCAGTCTCTGATGTTTACCTTTGTTACATAGCGTGTTTTATTGCTCTCAAGCAAATGTCCATTTTGCTGGATTTTTTAATTTCCATCATAAATCTGTTGCATTTAGCCTTTTTCATTTTAAGGCTCTCGTTTAATTACAAAAAAGCTGAGACGTAGGCAATAGTTATAAATCTTGTAGGATTTTTTGGATTATAAGCTTAGGTGCACCTATCTGCCTTTGAACATTTAATTGCTTTTTGTCGTCACTTTTATTGAAAATTCTTAGAACCCCATATTTTTGTTCCTGTAATTATATTTGCATAATGCTATAATGTTGGCCTGTTAATTACCAGTTTTTCCTTTCGGTTATGCAGGCCCACCTGCTTTTTATGCTGTAATACCAACAGTAGCTATAATCCCACCTTCCAACAAGATTAAGAAATGAAAGAAAGCTCTTGATGTTTATTGCTTTTCATATTTGATACCAAATGGCTAAATTAACAATCATCGCCCCTTTGGTGTTTTTCGCTACTGGGTTTTGTCTATAAGCATACTATACCATAGTAATACTATAAGCTTAAGCATGTATTGCAGAAAACTGTCTTGGAATTATCTATCGTTGAATGGCAGTTTTTATTTTTATTTGTAAATTAATTGTCGATATTCGTAACACGAATCGGTTTATTGACAAGGAGTTTAACGTCTTATAACGTTTGCTATTAATTTTCATCGACGTTTTAATAAGCAATTTGCTCGTTTTTTATTGAAGGAACGACGAGTCTGATTTTATCCGACTTACTTTCGATTAATGCGAGCTGCGTATATTTTATCTGGCTGCCAGCTCATAAATTTCAGCGAAATGCACTTATTATGATGTCTGTGCATATAAAACAGGTCATTGGACTGGAAAACGACAGGTTGGCTTGAATTCAAAATAGCTAGAATGCTTTTTATATCTTTGATATTCGGCTAGATGCAAGATAGGTTCGATTGTGAATTTAGCTCTTTAATTAGAAGGTACAAATGTAAGGCTCCCATTTTAGACAGCACTGCTAGACATTCTAAATATATTTATGTATCACTCAATATTACCATAAACGTGTAGCGCATCAATCTTGAAGTTGAGTTCACATCCATATTTAAAAAAACATTTGACAACTGGAGTTCAAATTTACGAGTCACGAGAAATCGAAAATGACCAGTGGGATAGCTGGGGTTCTCTAGTCTGTACATTGACATTGTATTAATAATACAGGTAGTTTAATACACACAAATGCTCCATCTTGCAGCTGTTATGTGCTAAGAAAAACCTGAAACGAATTGGCGAGTCTTAAATGGACAAATTGTTTTATCGAGGTCCCCGATACTGCATGTTGCAAATTCGGTCAAGGTTGCAAAATGCAAGAACTTATAAACATCACATAAATATATTATTTCTTTGTCCTAGTTGAAAATTGTAAGTAGTTTAACAAATTTACTGCACAGCTGGAGTTTTATTAAAAGATATAGGATTCAATATATATCATAATATATTTCTGTAACCAAACATTTCAGTAATACTTAAGGTGCGTTTACACTACTGTATAGCTCAAAACATTGTAACATAACAAATTAGTTCTTAACTATTTTGTACAAACTTGTTATATAACACCCACTCGATCAGATGGGCTATCGATACTACAAGATGTTAAAAATAACGTTTTCTTCTCATTTTCAAATAAGATTTATAACTTTGCAATATAACACGTTTTGTTATACAGTATATGGTAAACGCACCTATAAACTGACATTGCATGGCTTACCGGATCAACTACATGAATTTTCTGTATGATCGTTTTTTTAAAAAATCAGATTCCATTATTTTTTACTGATGAAATCCAGACTGAAATTCTGCGAAAATGGCCTTGGTCAGGGTGCTACCGTTTCAAGGGTCTGCTTAATTTGATGTCACGCAAACCCCCATTTATGAGCTAGAAGATTTTACAACTAAAAAATGTTTAACACCCTTGACATTGCGCGAATACGTGTATCTTATAACCGTTCCTTCCAGTTTTTCATTTGAAAATATTTGCTCATTACCACATTTTTCCTGCCCGATTTTTTAATGTATCTTAACGTAATATGACGATGCACCAAAACAAATTTCGTCTGAGTGGGGTAGGCCTAATGGCTACTTTTGCCAGAAGCCAAACACCGAATTTCTTGTTCCCATTTTCTCTATTTCGGCTCCTTTGAATTGGCAGTCTCTGCACTAACGCCATCTTTTAAAAAACCTAATGGCGCAGCCACGCCTAGGGTAGGATTTCTGGAAGTATTTATGCTGATGAGTGACGTCTTGAACGCACTTTTTGCCATATTAAAAATATCTTCGAATTTTATCCGCCTGATGGCTAGCTGCTTTCCTTTTGTATAATAAGAAAAGTTTAGCTAGTTTTTTTCGAGTCTGAAATTGGAATTCTTTTGCGCCTAATTGCGATTCCTAGATCTCATTTCAATACTGACCAACACCAGGGATCCCCCGACCTGGAAAATTTGGAAAAGTCAGGGAATTTTGCTGTTTGTTCGTGAAAAGCAATAAATACATCAATTCATTCCTTAAATTAGCACGTCATATTTTAATTTTCAGTGGCCAGGGTGGTCAGGTAAATTTGTCTTAAAAACCTAGAAAAGTCAGGCAAGAAGTCGGGGAAATTGAAAATTTCATCTCTGGGGGAACCCTGAACTCGATTCTATTCAACTCTGCAACGATTGTCTGATGCATTTGGCAATGCGAAATTTTCGATTGACAGTGGCCATGGATGAAGATTGAGCTTAGAAAAATAAAGCAAATTTCAAGATTTCAAAAGTCAGAAAAATAATGTTTAGATAGAAACAGGAAAACACCAACATGACGGTGGTCACCACCCAAATTCGTGGTAATTGCGGATTAAATTTTGTTTATGGATTACACCCCCCTACCACATTCACTTACTGATTGCAGGGTACTAGCTGAGTTGAATGTATTTGTCTGAGGAGTAAGATGGACGGGAATTAAGCGTTTATTAAAAGGGGAAAAATGGACAATTAATTGTTCTCTCTCCTTTCCCATATAATTTGAGCGAGAAATCCGCATTTTCTTTCAGCGCCAGTGTTTGTTGTGGATTAATTCGATTGGGAGTCTTACTAATACGACTATTGTCTGTTGCCAAAGAAATCTTGATTTTTCGTTTTCTTGCCATGGCTTCTTAGCCGTCACTAGCTTTGCTTGAATGGCTTTTCCCTTAGCTTTCATCAAAACTATCGGCGTCTGCAAAGTTGATTTGACAGCGTAGAAACGAAATATAAATCTCAGTTCGAGGGGGTTTATTTCTTCCAACACGTGTATTATCCCCCTGTCTTTTTATCCCCTCCTTTTTTTTCGCATCCTTTGCTCTTCCTATATATGCGAAGCGCCACCTTGTGCACCAATGCCTTTCCCCCCACCATCATCATTATTTGAACGCATTTCCTACTCACAACTTGACATTTGCGTGATATATTTCGATAAGGCAGTTTTCGTGCCTAGCACTGGAAATTTCCCTCAGGATAATCGATCGTAATCATATCGAACATCAATGTTTGTATTGATTAGCTATTACGTTTGGCTTGTCTCTTATGGTCCTATATCGGGTTGTTGAACCAACGTGCTCAGCCTGGCCATAACTTCACCACGCTTTTGACCAGTGGTCAGCCCTGGATCCCTTTCGGAGATCAGGGCAATACACTGACAGTCGGAAATTTCGTTGAGCATAATTCACTCGTGAAATTGTCCAGAAAAGTCAGGGATTTATCAAAAGCTCTTTCATCGATAAATCTAGAAATAAGCAGAAATAAGCATTCAACCGGGGCAATGCAAGGGTTCCCATTAAAATTCTCCTGTCGATTTCCCTGACATTACCTGACAACTTTTCAATCATTTCCCTCACATTTCACATCAGATTTTTATTTAAAAAAAATAGGAAAAATAAAAAAATATGTTAGACCAAATTTTTAAAGGATTATGCCTAATCAATTGGCTGATGCAAACTACAGGGTATCAAAATTTAGATGACATTTTCACAAATTCCCCTGACTTTCCAAAAAGTTGAAAACCTGAGGTTTTGGATTTTTAGTCAAACAATGCTCATTCAATCATGGTAATAAAGGGTCAATTTCCCTAACATTTCCCTTCACATTTAATCCCAAATTTTTGTAACAGTTAGTGTAATGACTAATCACTTGGCCGATGCAAGCTATCTCAATTTTATTTCCCTGATATTCCGTCATTTTCACGAATTCCCTGACATTCCTGAATTTCCAGTCGATTTCTGACAGTTTACATGAGGTTTTTTTAAATGGGGAAAAATGATGGATTACATCTCAAATTTTTATAAACGATGATGACTAATCAGTTGGCTAATGCAAACTACTGTCTCAATTTCCCTGACATTCCTTGACTTTCCAGTAAGTCCCTGCAGTGGCATTGCTCGTCACTTAAATATCAGAAGTGAATTGTTTCATTTGGTCAAGATAATGATTCCTGGTAGATTTTTGGGAAAGTGGTCTGCTCTACAATTGTAGTCCAGTGAGTCGATCCAGTTGGCTTTCGATACAGCCCGATTACCAAGATGGCGTCCAAATCCGCCTAAGTGCATTGTTTTCTTCCAACTTTCCCCTCAACGTCCCTCGTTCAAATTGGTCATTCCCAATAAATTCAAGAAAGTCTAGGAGGTAAAACGGGCGGGGGTCCAGTCATTGGCATTCACCTCACCACTCCTCAGTCCTGCTCCCCTCAAGTCCACTTGATGCAAAAATCTCCCTGGGTATCATTGGTGGACTTATTAAAGCTTACTGCAAGTTATTAGGCGAGGGGATAAAAACGGACCAAAATTTCCAACCGGTCCTCCGTGCACGGCTACCCGTTCACCGGTCAGGTCACCCCAGCCTGCTGGGCAAGGTCAAGTCGCGGTCAATTATGTCAACGACAACGGGGGAAAAATGTCGTTCAGAAACCATTAAATTATTAAAGTCATCGATAAAAGGTTCGTGCAGCTTCGAACAAAGACTCATTAGGAGGAGCTGCATCTTCATGAATATTCAGGCCTTGATAAAACTCATCGCTGAAATCTTTATTTGAAATATTAAAAGGAAAACGTGATATTAGACAATCTAATCACACAATCCAGTTTGTGTAAGGGCGGGTTGTGCAGCCGAAAATACGCTGCTGCTTGTTTTGCTTTTAATGACTTTAGCCTCTGCCTACATAATCTGCATCTTTTAATATCCTATGAAAGTCTTGCATTTCTTTGTCCCTTACTGATATAAATACTGAAGTAATTGCTGTAAATGAAAGTTTTGAGACGTCAGAACACCCTGTCTTGATCAAAGTTTATTCCGACATGAATGGATGCCCCTCGCTGCCCAATGCATGTATCAACCATGTATCAACCTAACTGGTGGTAGGATGCTAATTTATGAGCCTTCCAAGTATATAAGATCAGCCACCTACATGTATTTTGAAAATTTGCAATGCAAATGAATCAATGGTGATAATGGACCCAAGCTCCTTTATTATATCCTTTATTTTTAACTAAATGTGTTTCATCTCTGTACACTTACGAAGCCATTTTAAACCGAGTTTCCAGTATCCTAATGGGCTGAAATTTGGTACACATTTTCTATTCACCCAACATCTAATGCCATTAAAGTATATGGAGCAAAGTCGTCCCTTTACATAGTTTCATTTAAATTTTGAATTTAATTTTGAAGCATACTTAATGGTGCAATCGAGCTTTCTGTTTTTAAAGAAATTAATCAAACAGTTTCTGCCAAAATTTTGGTTTAGGGCCCCAGGTTCAGATTTGACAGGCTGTATAAAACCGACACATGAAACTCCACACAATGTAAAATTTCAACATCTTTTATAACTGTTAATGTTTCCAACGCATATTTCGTTGATTTATAGTTGGAAAGACCAGGGTGCTTAAACTGCAGCTCAATAATAAAGATAATACGATAAGGGTTTGGTTTATTGCACGTTTTTTTCTGAAGTTATATCCTAAGGAAGTTGGCTAGATTAAGAAAATCAATTTTTGAATGATTTTTTTAAGAAATGGGCGTCGAGGCAGCCAGGTCGATATAAGAAACTAAAAGAAAATGTAATGGCGTCAGTTTCATTGCTCTTGTCAAGCGAACTGCTTTTCTAATAGAATTGCCACACACACCAAATTCATTTCTGTAGCAGCTTAGGTCGCCTTTGATTAGGGAATTAATTAATATAAAAATTGATCTCATGTTTAATTGTTTGCGTTTTTCCGATGGCTCGGTTTTCAGTTGTCCAGTGCCAACTCCTCTTATCTCATTTTTTCCCCGTACAATAAGGTTAAAAACCTTTGCTCCTCAATGTCACTGTCTAGTGAGGGAGCTTAATTATACCGGGCTTTTTGGGGTGTTATTTTCTTACCTGTCTTTAAAGCTGCAGGGTCCGAAATAATTGACCCAATATACGACTATTAATGCCTCGCAAGCTTCTTTCTAATGACATTTATTTTCTGGAATTTCAAAACGAATCCGCTTTTTTGATATTACCCCTCTAAACTTTTAAAACCAGTTAGTTAATGTATACACCTGCAGCCGCTGCTGCTATGATTTATTTTCATATTTAACCCATTTTTTACGTTCGAAAAATTCCTGTCTGTGTTTTTAAAAGCGTAGCGAAGGCAGTTTAGTCACCCTTTCCACATTTTTGAAAATAATTTTCTCCAGAAATTTTTTATCGACTTGTCAAAAGTCGCTTCTTGTAATTACAAATGACGAATTTATTTCATTGCCACGATACTATTCCCCTGGAAAATAATTATTGGACGCCCGTTAATAATTTATAACCCAGATTTATCTTTCGATTTTTTGTTCCTCCACAAGACAGTAGCTGTTCTAATAATAATTATGGAAATGTAATTGGACGAGTTGTAAGTTAGCAAAAAATGGGAGTCAAAATGTGGCAGCCACCAGCTACCTGGGATGTCCTGAATCAGAATGGCTTTACTTCAATCAAACTGCATTAATATGATTATGAAAACGTCTGCCTAATAACGTCTTCCTATAAACTTGTTCCAGTAGCTTTTCATGTGGGAACCCTGTAGGCTGTTTGAAGAACATTAGCTAATTTTATAAGAATTGACGAGAACCAGTAAATTTCTAACCACACCACAAACCAGTTGGTTCCACATTTTACATTTTCATAAAATTACACTTTAGAATGATTATACACTATGCGCTGGTAACATCGAGCGGATGTTTCTGCATTGATTTTATCTTTCATTAGTTCCATGAGGTGTAATAATGCGAACGTGCGTGATCTTAGATGCAATTCAAGGTGAAAAACCTGGCATTGTTTACACCATGTGGTATTCTCGTTCCCTGGAAAAGTACCTCGCAAAAAAAAATCATAATTTTTCAAGCATAAAAGGGAGAATGTATTAAAAGCAGCAGCACACGTGGAAATCCGGCTGATGCTCAAAAAACACAAAAAATCCACATCGAGAATTAAACAGCTCAGCGTGTCAGTTGCCGATTACTGGGCTACATGGTGAGCAGATGGTGCATTTGGATGTACCGAAATAGGCAGACCATGGAAATGAATGTAACACCTGGATAGAAAGGATGTTAAAAACAAGGATGGTAATTACAGCCGTGCACCAAATATGACGATAAATGCTCAGTTTCGCCGATGAAATATTTCCCAAATTGACCGGATTTAGGTGTTTAGATGCGGCGCAATTGGCCAATGAAATTTGGTTCCACTAACTTGAACTAAAAATGCAAATTGACCTGACCCCCTTGTAAAAGGGAGCCTTCTATTTGTAGCACTTCCCATAATCAGCGATATGGAGATATCTTTTGTTTGGACGTTTCTTTTCTTATTCTTGAATCATTTGCATAAGTCATAATTAAGTTTGACGCAATTATTTTTCTGGGTTTGTGTTTTCTCCAGTGTGTTTATAGGCTTACTGGCGGTGATTGATCTCTTATAGGGTACGATGTTAGTCGTGGGAGCAGCTTGTTTGGTTATGGCATTAATTTTCAATATTTTGCAGATGGTGCCACCCGCACTCTTTTCATCCAAATGCCTCATTTATTATGGAGAATAATGGCTTCATATGTGTGCAAATTATTTTATGCAAAATTAATTTGCTGGTGCTATACTCGCGAGGATGGGTGAGGTTTGGGTTTCATCTGCTCGCTGATGGCTTTTGAGAACGATGATTACGATTGGATTGAGTTGAGTGGACTATGGCAGCCGGCATCCTATCCTGCAAACATTTTTTTAAAACAAAATTGATATTAGGTCTAAGCAACCTCATGTGACGCCACAGTTACATCAGAGTTGATGACTCCTTGTTTAACTTATCATTATTTCTAAATGCTGTTGACCATTGGCGATTCATCGTTTTTCGTCGTTTTCCGGGTGTCAAGCGATTAAAATATTTCCTATATTTTTGAGGTAGTCTTGTTCTTCATTTGTAGAAAAAATCCTATTTTCCCCCTATTTTTTACTGCAAACGGCTGTCGCAAAGAAAAAATATGGCAGATACTGGTTAAATTCATCATCTGAGACAGATATTAAATCTATTATTTGTGTAGTTTTTGTAAAAAGCAATTTTAGAAAAATAAAATTGCCTATAACATTCTATTGAATATTAACATTTCTTAAATGTCTTAAAAATGCATTATGATTAGGTTTTTAAATTTGCCTCGTGGACTGAATCTGCTTAAATATTTGGGTAAAATTGTGAAAGTATGAAAATATTGTATTCAAACTGACCACAGGCATCGAGCAATTACAATTAAAAAGTACAAAAGCATCTAAACTGCAGTAAGGTACTAATTTTTTTTTAAAAAGGAAAAAAAATGGTATATTCTTTCTATATTTTTTTTCTGTATTATTCTACCTCTAAACTGCTTGACAGCCTGTCATTGTTTCTAAACCTTGTTGACCATTGACGATTCATCATTTTCCATCGGTTTCTTTTGGTTTTATCAGGAATTCTTAAGAAGCAAACAGTTCACTTTAGACGAAGAAATGTCTTGAAAATGCAATCGTGATGTGAATGGCTAGTAGTCGTTTCATTGAATCGTACAGATACGAGGGGGTGGCAAATTCATTTGGAAGGGTAGGGGGAATCGGCGATGGATCATTACGACTTTTTGTAAGTTCGTTAGCTGGGCTATTTTGTGGGTGCAAGAACCACGAAACCGCCTATGTGTGGTGGTTGATTACAGAGTGAATTGCGCAGCCTCTCCAATCATCCCAAATTGGAGCAGCCGAGAAATGAGGTGGCTCGGACAATGAATTTCTGTTGTTGCCATTGCGTTTGAACAGCCAAGCTGATAAGGGACTATGGGGGCCCCTGCCCTGACAAAGCCTAATGCAAATAACTAAGAAAAATAGACAGCTTACTAAGGAAGAAGCACGTTTCTTCGTGTGTTCGTGGCGCTACACTCATTTTCTCCTCTTCAATTTGCCATTGATGGCGAAAATATAGCAGAAAATAACATCGGGATCACTGGAAACGTGAGCTGCATTTAGTTTTTAGATTGGAAATTTTTTTCTGCCATCCATTTTGCTGGTGAACTGAAAATGGCATTGCTAACATTACACGGCGAAAGAAATTCACCATGCACGTTGCGAAACACATCCAGAAATTTTCCAAATTTTTCAGTGTTTCCATACGTGATACACTCCCAAAAAACCCCAACTTGAAGAAGCAAATAAACTAAGGAATAATTTCTTAAGGTTGTCAGATGGATTCTTAGCGAAAATATACTTGGTGTTGAACAGCTAATGTCTGAATGCTAAATTTGTAAGAAATTTAGAAATAATTCGTTTGATCCAATCGCTATGCAATGATTATTTCGTAAAAATAGAACTACATGTTTCACTATTTGATTTTCGTGATACCAGAGTCAAGTGGTTTCTTATGTGAATTTAGCTGTGACCATTTATAACGGTATCACTTCGTCCAGGCCCTATACCCACTTAATTTATTTAATACTCATGTTCTTCCTTGGGATATGATGTTATATAGCTTCAGTATCTTCTCCGTGATTAATACTGCTTCATTTCCATCGCTATCGTGCTGGGACTATAATGAGGAGCGCGCACTAGGATTTCATTTCCAAAATGGCAAGCTTGACACTGGGTCCCGAAACAGCTTTCCTAATTAAAAAAAAAAAAAAATCTTGAAAAGATATCCTTGGCAATTCATATGCAGTAGGTACATAGGCCCCAGTCATTTTGGTATAACAGCTTGTCCATGACAGAGCCATGGCAGTCTTTTTGAAAGCATCAATGAGAGGATGCATTTTATCATTATTACAATTTTTTGTATTTGGCGTTTTTTTTCTTAGTAAACACGTAAAGCCCAAATGTGCACAGCTTCCTAAGGGCCTATCTAATCAAACTCATTACACCGCAAAAATTACATTCGGCTATCCTTCGTATATGCTTTAATTTGAAGGGAATGAGACAAAAAGCTCTTTCATGGATCTTTTTCAGTTTTTCGGCTTGCCTCCATGTTTTTCTTCTTGATCTGCCCCTTTTATTTTCTTTGACCATGTTGCTTTATTGAACTTTCAGCACCACTCTTGTCTGGTGTTCAGCGGTTCGTGAAAAAGCTGGGTTTGTAAAGAAACCGAGCGTATTTCTTGCGCAGAAATGGCATTTCTCATAAACTCCCCATGAATTGATATAGTTTTATGTGGTGGGTGTGGGATCAGGGTAGATGAAATGAGGCCAGAAGCATGCATGTGAGAGTGAGCCAGTGCACGTTTTTGCTTTTCATATAAGTGCGCATACATTTATTGTGCCAGTCAGACCCTGCAAAGCCAGAAACCATTACCCTGATGACAGCGTGTTTGTGTGCCCTACCATTTATTGTCACAATCATCTAAACGGTGTTTCTGCTTGAGGATTTTGCAAGCTCCAGTTTGGTGATTGTGGCAAGCATGTCAGGAAGTTTAAATTACTCTCCAGAAACGCTTTCTTGGAAGTTTGCACTTTCGATGAAAATATTTGATTCGTGTAATAGTCGCATATTGTGGCAGAATGGTGTGCTGGGAAATATGTTGAATTGCATTCATCTTGGGGTGTTTTTTATTATTTGGAAAAGAATTTAGTGCTGTGGTATAGTACATATCAGGTTAACAGTACGCCATTTTACTCTGCCCTTTATAAGTATAACTATTGGGTGTTTTTACGTTACAAATTCAGCATGATTTTAAAACTTGCTTAGAATATGTCATGGAAAATAGTTTTTGTAAAATACGCAAATCTTGGTTCAAAACGTCCACTAAAGGGCAGAGTGAAACTGCGCACTTAACCTGAGACGTGTTACGCTGTTTTCATTGGAGTGCTGCACAATCTTTACCTTACTTTATATTTACCATAGATTTTAATGATTTCAAGTAGTTAAATAGACACGCATATTTAATTGTACATGTTACCTATGCTGCCGGAATTCCTTAGTGATGCAGTAAAATTTGAATTACGATCCATCTGTCTACAGGGTGCTCATTTCTCAGCAAATTGAAAAAAAAAATCCCGATGCAGCTAAATTAGGTGTGTGTACATTAGGGGCGCATTGCCACACAGGCCCTGACAATGCTGATAATTATTACATCCCAATTTTGTAAAGCTCAGCAGTATTGATCTGGCGATTCCTTAATGCGGTTACGGGCGGATATTATTTTTTTTCTTCCATCATTCAGATTTGTTCCCCCGCGTTATTTTACGAGCATGGCACGCTTTTGACACGCTGAAATATGGTGTGAATGATGCATCGTGCCATTGTGCAGAAAATTATTATATCTGTTTAGTTGGCGATGTGATGGAACAATCTATAAATTGATTCCCTCCGCGGTGAAAGCCGTGGCTTTGTCTGCCACTGGGGCTTGTTTTTTCTATTATTATTGGGCAGATATCCATGGAAGTGCTTTGTTAGGTTTTTGTTTGCACAAATTGGACTGCTCTGTGTTCGCCACTAATTAATGGATTATTTTGTTGTGGCGCAGGCGGCGTTGAATTAAGAACAACAAGGCTTGAACTGAGTAAACCATGTAACAGATTAAACGTTCCCATTGAGGTAGCGCACTTCCGGTTCCTAGCTTCTGTGTGGCATTTATGATGGATATCGTCCAAATGACAACCACGTGCTTGGCCCCTCAAATCCCTCTTTGACCCCCCAAATCCTTCTCTGACCCGCAAAATCTGGGTCTTGGAAGTCGCATTTTTGCATGTTGTGATCGTGGGAGGCCCCATAAGATTGTGTCTGTAGCAATTATCTTTCCGGATGCTAATCGCTTCAAGAGTTGATGTGTCCAAGGAGCTTGTCTTAATGGGCCGGTGCATCCGTGTGCCATCTGGTAGCAACATACCCAACATGCAATGCCTCAATGGGACAGTTTTGCATTGGTGCATCGGTGATTGATGGTCTGATTCGTCTGCTGCTGCTGTCTTAGCAATACCCAAGATTCCGAACATATTTGGAGGTGATCAAGCTTTGAGAGGAGAATGGTACTCTTCTCCAAATTGGCACTATTTCTTGTTTTGTGGCTTCGCAAAGCCTCATGTTACTCAGACGGCTAGAACGCGAGGTAGTTTTATTTTATAATTTTACTTTAATGGTGCGATTTGAAGCTTGCCACTCCAATGCATTTAGGATGTTCATTAGAGGTTTGAGTCGTGCACCATGGGTTACTTCTTTGGTTTTATGCAGTTGGCCTCGCTACTTGCAGGGTTTTCACTTTCTGTAAATTCATGGAAAATCAGGGAATGTCAGGGAAATAAAAAAGGGTTGGAATGTCAGGGAATTCATGAAAATCCGTGAAAATGACAGGGGAATTGGCAGTTTACATCAACCAGTTGATTAATCATCGTCTTTTATAAAAAACTGGGTTAAAATCCGCCGTTTTTCCTGTTTTTAAACAAATCTCATGTAAAATGGCAGGGAAATGACTGAATAGTTGTCAGGAAAATCGAATTGAGGATTTCAATGGGAGCACTAAGTGAGCTGTAATTCTAAACCAATGGGTTTCCACCGTAAAATTATCCTAACATGGTTCTTGGGTAAAGCATGAGGTGCCATCTTTCTTTGCCATAGTTTTTGGGTACAGTAACTCGAAATATCACGCTAGCCTTATTTTGGACGATGCACCATTATTTATTACGACAAGGAGGATTTTTATGATAGATCAAAAATGTGGCTGAATTATTTTATTAGTCTCCCAGATTATTAACTTTGGTGCTTGCGTTAAGAGATTTCTGACCATAAAAATAACGTGCGCAAATGTTAATTAGCGTAGCTTCCATCGGTATTCCGAGTGAATTTTAACCCATCCCATACCCGGTTTAATTAATAGTTGTCAGTCTCGTTAAATGGCCACTGAAAATTTCCCAACTCCATCATCGAACATGTTTTTGGGTTCCAATAGTGAAGCAATCATGCATGTTTTTAGTACTCCTGTAAGGCATGTGTGCGGCGCTATTTACCCTGAACGTTGAAATTGGTTGGTGGTTGTCGACCCACCAAACCCTTCCATCACTTGTCTCTTGGCCACTGCTTTTTCACCCACCTTTTTGGCTAAATTTTGAGCCTAATGTAGTTAGATAACCCCCTTCTGTAGACCTGTAATCAACATACGCCATTTCAAGACTAGTAGCCCCCTCCCAGATTGTCAAGCTTTTCTCATCAGTTTTTATGCATCGTATAACGTGCATACCCAATGTTCAATCTGCCAATTTTTTTTTCTCCATTTTTTGCCCATTGAGAAACCATCGTCCCATGAATACCAAGCAACTTTTTTGGAGCCAACCGCTAACACGTGTGCTGCAGTTGTCTAAATGCAAAATCTTTGCACCCATTAATGCTTTGCCCATTACGGCCATGGTTAACCTTATTATTAGCAACCAATTATAGTTATCATTTTTTGCCGTACATAAATAATTTTTATAGACGCATGCTAAATTGCAGAACGGTGGAAGAAACTGTCATAAATTAATAGTTTTGTCTGCAAATATTACCCATCGTAAAAGTTTGCAGACTTCACTTCTGCAGCAATATTTTAGCCAGGTTTCTGACAAACGGTAGACGCTAACATTTAATTGACCTGAACAACCAAAAATCGACGAATTGATGGGCATAAATAATGCAAGATGAAGAATTTTAAACCTTAGTCTGTAGATTTATCGTGCCAGGTTGGGCCCATCGTATTTTGATCAAGTATTACAAGGCACGAAATAACTCCAACCAGTGCTGGTATGCAGAAAGTAGTACTTTTCGCTTAGCTGCTACAATTATTTTTAAATACCTACACTGTTTGCTGTTTTTTTTTGGCTGTCTGCAAATTTTGTCCGCCAATGTTAAATTTGATTTGCGTGCAATTAGACGGACCATTAGCTCGGATAAAGAATTTGTCTAATTGGTATCCCTAGGAGGCATAAAATTAAATTCAAAGTGCGGATAAAAACTGCTTTAAAGTTCAGCTAATGAGTGAGGAGAGCATCTCTGAAAAAACACTATAAAGCCGTCAGTGGATTCACTTTTTTCAGTTTTGTTTATAACAAGGACATCATTTCGGAGATTCAATAATGACAAGCCTAAATTTTAATTGCAATGATTTGTAGTTTTAAGGATTTACTAAATGGCGGAGTTAAAACACGTTTGTTGATCCACAATCAGTTGGTAATCTCTCGTTTAATTGGAGCGCCATATGGCAGTCGATTAGCAAATTATGAATTATTTGCGTTGTTTGCCAACAACTACATGTATTGCCAAACATGTTTCAGTGGTGAGTCATCCAGTTTTGGTTCAATTATTTGAAATTTACCAACTCCATTTATCAACTTTCACAATCACATCATCATCCTAGTAATGCTTGTCCTAATAAAGTCTGTGATTGTTCAGTGACTAATTTCAGGTGATTTTCCATATCTGAGCAGGTCTGTAGTTTTTATCGATTTGAACAGCACTGCAATTTAGTCTCACTATGGTTAAAATACAAACGCAATCCTGTATGCATTGGCTACACTTCTAATAATTAAATGGAAGATGAATGTTATGTTTGAATAACATACGAGAGAAGGGAAGGGATGGAGCATCTACTTGAATTTGCATTTCGTATTGCATATAAATCCTTTCGGATGAGGATTATGGGTAAACCCCCTAGCTCCCTCCTAAGTTTATTTCAACCGCATTTTTAAATGGATGTTTACTCATCAGCTTATCAACATATCAAGAAAAAATGAAATGCTGGCAATTCCAGTTGAAAATCTTCATTAACCTTAATTATGGTGTTTACCAGCCAGTGATAAATTAGGTGTTTTGAAACGAATGCCTCAGCCATTGTTACACGGTGGCAATTATATCAGGTTCGTGCAATGCACATTCATCGTTAAGTCCTCTTAACATATATCAATGATGTGGTTTTTACTCCCTGGCTCCTTGGCACTCATATACGCAATCTCGGTGCTAATCTGAATGTCAAAACGGCGATTTTCCATTGTAATTGGAAAATGTTGAGGTGCCTTGGATAGTAGTGGATCAGAGGCCTCATTTCCTCTGTGCCACTAATGGAATCTATTATAGTGGTTGCCATGGCGACCTCGTGTTGAAAGGCACCAAATGCAGTAGCAAAGGTACCAGTTAGGAGTTTAGATGGGCTATCTATTTGTAAATGGGCGAGCATGAGCTGATAACATGCATAGACTGATGTGTGTTTGGGAAAACATGGAAGGAAAATATATAAATTTACAGGTTTTATTCACGTGACTGGCTGATGGAGTAGATGCACTACTCCAATTGAAAAGCATACTGCAGTGACTTAAACAATGTTTATAACGTTCAGCAATGTGTGGATCGAATCCATCAGATTATCAGAGGCGTTTTTGGGATTTTAGATTCCCTTACGTCATAGCTGCCTGGTTTGGACCCTTTGCTTTATCTATACCTACACCCTATACCTCTACCTCGTTGTAATTTACTGTTAAGATTGATGGCACCCTTAAAATCTTCCATATCTGACAGCGTTGCGAGTTTCCCAGTTAACATGGAGCATGTAAAAGCAATTTGTTGTGCATTTTTTTTTGCCAAAAGGTATCCAGGTTTTTCCTACCAGAAGTGTTCCTTTTGGTGAAATCTCATCTGCTTCAACTGCTATGCATATTTGTATATGGTTGCAGCTAAGATGGGGGAAAAGCCTTAACGCGAAATAAATTGTTAGGGGTACAAACGCAGATATGTTTTTAAATTTATCAAGGATTTTGTCTTGTCATTTTGGCATAGGACCATATGGCAACGCGGCTCCACTGACGCATGCATACCTTCGCTAGTCCTAAAAGCAGACATATTAATATTCATGTTTTCCTAGAAAATTCTTGGGTCTCGTAAACACGTTTTTCATTCTCTCGCTCTCGATGTGTTGAGATCACGTTCCTTGTAGGAAGTACCATCCGAAAAGTTATTAATTTAACAACCAAAGCTGTTTTTGGATACATTTCAGAATATTCATGTATTACAAAATATGATTCTGAAAATAGTCTATCATTGATATCGGTATTCTATGCCAAAGGTGATTTTATCTTGTGTTCAGCTCTGGCATCTTTAAATTAATTCTTCAAATGTCCGTCAACATTTCTTGTGATTTCGACTTATGTCAACTGTTTCATGACGTCAATGACTGATGGTCTCAAGCTGGTGTCAAGAGACCAGCCTTACATTTTCCATTAAATTCTACTTGAACGAAAAAATCTTAAAATATTGCTTGCAGTCTGAGCTTCATGGAGCTTGTACATTGCTGAATGAAAAAATGTCCACAATTTAACGCTTTTACGTTATGAACACCACTTGAGTTTAGCTTCAATTCTAAGCTTATGGTTGACCTTAGTCTTTCTCCATTGATAGCAACTAGAGCAGATTTTCTTTTCGAACAAGCCTGGATCTGGAGTTAGTTTTTATTAAATTGCTCGCATGTTTGGCATTCTCTAGACTAGACATTTTTCGGGTTCATAAAAGAGTGTTTGTTATTTTTCCGAGTATATTCGACGAAGCAAATATGAAGCATTCATGAGGAATTATTTCGGGTCGCATAGGCTTATACTCGGCATAACGCTGGATGTGACTCCGCATGCAAAGCATTTATTGATCCGAGGGATGCTAAATGCAATTAAGGATGCATTTGCCTAATGTCGACGGATATACACAGCAAGGCTTGTCACAGCCTGTTTTCTTCGTCAGGCCTCAGATTTTTTTCTTAATCTTAATTTTTTTCTCATCCTGTACATGTAGTTGGGCTTCGAACAACGTGTAATACGCCCAATACCAATATGGTGTTTTTATGCATGTAAAATGCTGCGATTATTTTTTCCCCCGTATCCCTGCTGGTGTCGAAGGTGTCTAGCGTAAATTAAAAAGATTGAGTAGCGTTGAAAATGAACTTTTTGTTTGATAGCTGTGCTGTGGCCGCTTTTTGAATTTTGACATATTTTGAATTTGCGCTCATTAGCCGAGTGTTGATTGGTTGAATGGAGTCACGTGTTGATGCGCGAGGGCGTTGCGCACGTGGCAGCCATGGCTACCGTGGAACGTGAGATTCCAAAATAGAAAGTTATATTTTACAAAAGAACTCAATTGCGTTTTTTTCAAGATGGCGTAACATTTCAATCACTGGTGAACTATACAGTTGTATCTCGTGTAAAACAACCATTAGCAGGTAATTATTATAATTGGTAGTTCAAAAAAAGTTTTAAATTGTAAATTTTGGCGTTTCAAATACATGTCATTTATCCCAGCTACCATAGACGAGTCCAATGACTAGTTTTTTTGATAATGATCATGCGGGCATTTGCAAGTTTTGACTCAAAATTTAGCTTTCATTTAGTCGTGGATTTTTAATCAAACCGATTGTTTTTAAATGCCACGATTTCCATCTCGCTGCTCTGATTTTTGCACCGCACCGTGAATTTTTCTCTTTGCCATGACAAGCAATGTTCTCGTCAAATTGAAATTTCATTAAGGAATTGATAGCTGAAGTTGCATGTTAATCCTTGGTTAATACGTTCTTTTATTTCAATATTTGTTCAAGATACATTGAAGTGATATGCAGGCATACGCTGATCCTACATCAGCTGCATGTATACCATCGTCATTACGATGTTGTCTCATTTCTTGTTATCGACATGTATTTGTCGCACCTGACATTTCCCATCTTGAGAAGGAGATCCTTTGATCTATTTTCAACTTGGAATTTGAAGCACCCACTCGAGTTCCAACATTGATGACAAGAGTATTCAGGGTTTTGTAATGCGTTTAATGTATGCAGCATAACATAGTTCGTGTCAGGGTATCTTTTGATGTATTGGGGGATGTTATCTGGAGACTTTTAAACCAATATTTGAACTTTTGATCCATTTGGATGTTGGCTCTGGTGCTAGGGGGACACCTCAATCGTACTTTCTCCTGTGAACATTATATGTGCTGTTCCCTGCAATATTTGATATATAAAGCTATGTTATTATGATTTTGATGAAAACAGTTCTATCTTTGTAATACATATAATACTGGATTTAATAGAAAACCAAATAATATTGTAATGAAATCTGGTTGATTGCTAGCCTAGATTCTACCATTGAGATACATGTACCTATCTGCCATGATTATTACCACTACTGGAATGGGCGTCGTTCTTTACTCCATACCAGTAATGGATTCTGGCTATTGCTCATAACATAATCGATGTCTTGTCTTGGCGCACTCCTGTACTTCAAAAAGCTGGCTTGTAAACACATCCATCATTTTATAGTATTGTTAATTAGCATTTTATTGAGGTTTTCGAGGAAGTTTTCCCGTTTCTAGTGGATCGTTCTTTCCGAAATAGCTGTTTTGCTCCTGTTTCGCCTCCCTTAATTGCTCAACAATTAAAGCTGCTTAATGGTCCTGTGTATTAGCATTAATTACTTTCAGTAAATAGTTTCATGCACCCTGCTAGCCTGAAATGGGTTTATTATTCTTGGTTATTGGTAGAATGTTGATGGCAATAATACAGATTTTCTATAGTTTCCATCTGAAACTATGGTATCATGTCTTCACATAGTGCTAAACTTCCATCACCAATAATAATTACTAGGGCCCTACTCGCAAGGGTATGGGGTTGTACTACCTACAAGTGTTTGTGTTCTACGACAAAAAATTCTACGCTTGTGTTTTTACTCCAGACTTTACAGTATTTAATATATTTTAATCGAGCTGTAGGGGTTACTAATAATTAAAGTTGCCCACACATTAGTAGCTTGCAACTTATACTTGTATACGCTTGTGGCATAGGGCTAATGTGTAGGCCTATAATGTATGTTCAATATACTTATAACACGTATTGACATGCATTTGAATTGAACAAAAAATATTTAAGTTTTAAAGTGACATGCAAAATACATTTAGCTGTGATTTGATCATTGCATTAGTCGAACAAACAAATGTCTAATATCAGCTAGCTACATTGAGATCGTCACTCGATAATAACTTCTGTGCATTCTGGATTGCTTTTAAAATAATTTCTCTTGCAGTTTATACGTGGTGCTTTTCCCATTGTTAACATATCAATATACATTTCTCAGTCGAATTGTATATGTATGTGAGAATTATTAATCCTTCGTCTTAGACTTTACTTGGTTAAGCTTTATCACTAGCATCCGCAGATTTTTTTCCCCTTCCACTCTTTAGCTATAATAAATCACTTTTGAACTTGTTGAAAATTTAATGATTCCGTGATTACCGACCTCTGCTCTTACAAAGCACACATTTCAGCCCTTTCTAGATCAGCGGATTTTTCTTGCGGTTATTCTATATTCTGTTTGCTTGATTTTAACTCTGGCAGTTTGCTATCGCTGTTTTTCCAAAGACCTCGTCCCTGCAGAAATTGCACTGGAATTACCTGCTAAGCTGAAACGGTGTTATGGGGAAGAGTAACATACCCAAAGTAAACACTTTTCTCAAGAATCGTTCTTTGCTCTCCAGATTTTATGGCGTGTGCATGAACACTCGAATTTTTTTTTTCACTGAAAAAATGGGAACTTAAATCCCAGAAAGTCTTTTGAAGAGACATTGTCGCTGGAAGAAGCTTTAAAACGCCATTTTAGCAAGGGACATCCTTCAGGGTTTTGCTCGAGTAGTTCAACGCCGTTATTTGCCGAGACTTTTAAGAGAACTCGATCCAAATTAAACAACGTAAAGGGGAATCTCGACTAAATTGGCTGCCATTTTGTGCGGGAAATTCCCGACAGGCGAGACTCCATTCTTTAATAGTGTCAGTGCTCAGCACGCATTTGACATTATCAAAAAACGTTTTTGGGTTTGAGTGGTATGGCACCGTATAATATACTGGCATGGGGCATAGAATTGCAATCCACGCCCTTGTAACTTCGCATCTCGAAATTTGTTTTGGTTTCATATAGAAATTGTAAAGCAGTGGTGGGGCTCTTGTCATTGCTTTCAATCGAGGGATGTCTTTTGATTGAAAATTGATGAAAAAAGGGTGGGACTCTTTGCTGTCTTTGGGACACCTGAAGTCTAATTCTGAGCAGGGGGTTGCCAGTCTTAAGATTACGGCCTACAGCCAAGTAACCTGTGTCCTACTTTTTTATGCATTTCAATGCCTTCAGGTAGGGTGACCTGCAGGATGACTATACAGTCTTCGCATCGAATTCATAGCTTTTTAAACGATTTTCTCGATAAGTCTTCATTCGACCGCGGTATGTGCACGTGTTGGTTATTGTTCATAAAATACCTGTAGGGGCGTCGCAAACCGTCGTGCAAATATGCTCGAAATTTATATAAAAAATGTACTCAGGGTGTCTCGCTCAATGCTCTAGTTAAATTGACAAATAATCACCTTGTTCACTCAGTCCCCACTTTCTGGAGAGTCAGGAAAATGTCATATGAAATGTGATCCAGGTCATGAAGTCATTAAAAAATCTTAATTTAAATCGGGGTCATGAAAAAGTCATGATATTTTCAATAGGGTTATGAATTTTTTTCTTTTTGTTGATTCACAAAATCTAGCAGACACCCTGTTCAAGGAATGTCGGGGAAATGAAAGTGCCAGGGAATGTCAGGGAAGTTGAGAAGATTTGCGTCAGCCAGTTGGTTATTCAGCATCTTTTATATAAATGCGGGATAAACAGGGCGGCAACGTCCTATAATGTACTAATTTCAAAACATGGAATTTGTCTGCTCATTATATTCCATATTTATAACATCACATGTAAAATGTCAGGAAAAAAGACTTGAGAATTTTAAGTGGGAACCCTGTCACTAATAATGGCGTCTAATGGTAAAGCAAATTTGACTTGCAGCGCCTCCTGTGCTCTTATGTGTCGTTATATTGAATTTGTCGCACCATAAGAATGAATCCGAACGCTATAAATTAATTCGAGATGATGCAACAAAGTTCGTTGCCGGCTTTCCCATCGTTCCGATGCCGCCCGCAATTTTTCTGGTAAAAATAAATGAATCGCACCCAAAGAAGAAAATGGCCGTCTTTTGATTACTCCAGACCATCCAGGCTGGCTATTATTCATTTTACTAGTAAGGCGCAAACGTGAATCGTGTGCTTTTTCAGAAATTTATAACAAAAAGGAGGAGTGAGGCACGACGGAAAAGTATCACAGAAGAAAATAATGAGAATTCTCCGAAACTGGTATTCTCACAATTAAACTTTTCCCCTTTTATTCGAAACAATTTCGCACAGGTACATGTACATGTACACGCAAAAGCTAGACAGTGGACATGCGCGACATTAATTCCGACTCGAATAATGGAAAATACTGCGATCTTTTTGTGTGAATTTTTCGTTGTTAGCGAATTAGCGAGCCATAAACCCGATTGGGATTCCTCTGGCACCCGGTATATACGGGGTGTCTCAGAAGTCATGGCAACAAATAAGAATAGACGGTAGCACTCGTGTTATTAGGGACATTTATGCTTGTTCTCATGAGCACTACTATCCATCTCATTTGTGATCAGGTCATGACTTCTGAAACACCCCTGTATACCCTTATTGTTTACTTATTTTCTGTTGATTCGCTGTGCTTGCGTGGGAAGCCAGGTAGCTAAACGAGGCTCGCGTGTGGTTTTTCGCTGCTTGCTTTCCAGAAAACGCCCCAAATTAAAAATTTTGAACGAAATCATTGTAATGTATCTGGCAGGACATTCACCGATTCCCTTCACTTGGTAGCTTGTTTTTGCAATTTCTCCTAACCCCAAATATTACGTTCTCTCACTTGGATGGCATCCATCAGTGGCCAATGAGAATTATCAGTAAATAATAGCAATTATACGTTTTTTTTACTGTTTTTCGATGAGATTCATGGAGGAAATCCAATTTTCCGTATCAGGAATTTCTTGCCGGCTTGGCTGGCCAACAGAGACATTGACTTTGTCACTCCGAGACATGGGGGAAACCATCTGACTGCATGCCAAATGCAACGACCCGTTGTTTCATGCCAACATAGGATCTAGTTTAAAATGTAAAGTGCTGCCATGGCGATGCAATGCAGTGCAATGGGAGAAAAAAGTTGATTCTGAGTGAATTAGATTTATAGAGAGATGCCGCCGACCTGTCATTGCGGCATCACTGTTTGTGATGCCTATGCAAATGACTCGCCTTTCTACATCAAAGGCCTGATACTTGGGTGGGCCGTGCAAGATTTACTATTTATGATTTTTTAATGAGTGTCTCTGCAACGAATAAAAATATGATTTAAGTAGTTGAGCTGGCCTGCCTCCGCTTAATTAAAAATGGGGACGACTGGTAAATCAGAAAGACTTCCTGGTGTATAAGAAATTTGTCTTGGGCTGGAATTTTTATTGTCTTTCACTTCTGAGACCAGTCACCACTTCCAAAATGGCGATCAGTATGTTTCAATGGTGACCAACGAATTTGCAATAGGACATGTCGTGATGAGAATACAGCGAATACTGATAGTAGTCATCATGGTGATTACCAACCATTGAGCCTGGAAAATCTGGAAACCTCAGGGAGTTTTAAATTCAACCTGGTAAACTCGAGGAATTTCGAATTGAAACCTGGAATTTTTCAAAATTCGTTAGAAGTCAACTTACAAATGATTGGTTTGATAATCATTCTGTTATTCCCCTAAAATTCAACAATTGTGATTAAGTTTTATAATCAATTTTAACTGAGATTTTTTATTTTTGAATCAATCAAAGGCAAAAATTTCATGGCCCAGATGTAAATTTCATGACTTTCAATGACCTCCCCGACCGGTAGACACCCTTTATTATGCATTATTATGTTGGCGAGTCAACTTAAAAGAATTAAATTGTCATTGTTTCAAAGTTAAAGCGTTTTCACGAGATCTAAATCTAACATCTAAAATCAGTCATTTCTCGTGTTTTTTTAATTAGATTTTAATTTCTGTTGTTAAATTCTGTAGATATTAATATTTATGAGATTTTCAAGATGGTCTAAAACTGCATTGCTGGTGATCCAGTTGATATAAAAAAAATTCCTTTTTTATTATTATATCCAAAAAAAGCACTTCTAGGTAAATATACACTCAGTTAATTATTAACATGTTTTTTGAACCTTTAAAAATTAGAA